>VKKV01000538.1:0-165048 GCA_008080845.1 Phytophthora kernoviae | reverse complement strand
ACTACGAGCACGGAGGTGGTCGGTATGAGCCCGAGTTGACTGATGTTGCGGTGGTGTCGCTAGAGAAGGAGGAGCCCATCAGTGTGATGCCGCAGTGGCTGCTGCTGGCGTGGCGGTCGTGACTGCTTTGTCGGAGGCCGGACGCGTGGAGGCTGAGGCGGAGTATGAAGAGACCTTCATCGAGTGAGGGGTTACGGAGTCAGTTCCGGAGATGGTAGCCGAAACAGCGGACGCTGACGTGAGTGAAAGTGAAATGGTGGTGACCGAGGAGAAGTCTGAAGTGGCTGACAGCGTATCGGAGGCCGTATCGAGACCGTATCGGAGGCCGTATCGGAGACTACGACTGCGACCGTATCAGAGGCTGAGAAAGCTGAGGTGACTGCTGCTGCGGAGGACCTGGTGACCGCTGTGGAGTCGGCCGCGCTCGCTTCCGCCGCCACCGTCACCGCCACCGTCACTGCCACCGTCACCGCCACTACGAGCACGGAGGTGGTCGGTATGGAGCCCGAGTTGACTGATGTTGCGGTGGTGTCAGCTAGAGAAGGAGGAGCCCATCAGTGTGATGCCGCTGCAGTGGCTGCTGCTGGCGTGGCGGTCGTGACTGCTTGTCGGAGGCCGTGGACGCCGTGGGAGGCTGAGGCGGAGTATGAAGAGACCTTCATCGAGGAGGGGTTACGGAGTCAGTTCCGGAGATGGTAGCCGAAACAGCGGACGCTGACGTGAGTGAAAGTGAAATGGTGGTGACCGAGGAGAAGTCTGAAGTGGCTGACAGCGTATCGGAGGCCGTATCGGAGACCGTATCGGAGGCCGTATCGGAGACTACGACTGCGACCGTATCAGAGGCTGAGAAAGCTGAGGTGACTGCTGGAGGACCTGGTGACCGCTGTGGAGTCGGCCGCGCCGCTTCCGAAGCCGCCACCGTCACCGCCACCGTCACCGCCACCGTCACTGCCACCGTCACCGCCACTACGAGCACGGAGGTGGTCGGTATGGAGCCCGAGTTGACTGATGTTGCGGTGGTGTCGCTAGAGAAGGAGGAGCCCAGTGCGGATGCCGCTGCAGTGGCTGCTGCTGGCGTGGCGGTCGTGACTGCTTTGTCGGAGGCCGTGGACGCCGTGGAGGCTGAGGCGGAGTATGAAGAGACCTTCATCGAGGAGGGGGTTACGGAGTCAGTTCCGGAGATGGTAGCCGAAACAGCGGACGCTGACGTGAGTGAAAGTGAAATGGTGGTGACCGAGGAGAAGTCTGAAGTGGCTGACAGCGTATCGGAGGCCGTATCGGAGACCGTATCGGAGGCCGTATCGGAGACTACGACTGCGACCGTATCAGAGGCTGAGAAAGCTGAGGTGACTGCTGCTGCGGAGGACCTGGTGACTGTGGAGTCGGCCGCGCTCGCTTCCGAAGCCGCCACCGTCACCGCCACCGTCACCGCCACCGTCACTGCCACCGTCACCGCCACTACGAGCACGGAGGTGGTCGGTATGGAGCCCGAGTTGACTGATGTTGCGGTGGTGTCGCTAGAGAAGGAGGAGCCCATCAGTGCGGATGCCGCAGTGGCTGCTGCTGGCGTGGCGGTCGTGACTGCTTTGTCGGAGGCCGTGGACGCCGTGGAGGCTGAGGCGGAGTATGAAGAGACCCATCGAGGAGGGGGTTACGGAGTCAGTTCCGGAGATGGTAGCCGAAACAGCGGACGCTGACGTGAGTGAAAGTGAAATGGTGGTGACCGAGGAGAAGTCTGAAGTGGCTGACAGCGTATCGGAGGCCGTATCGGAGACCGTATCGGAGGCCGTATCGGAGACTACGACTGCGACCGTATCAGAGGCTGAGAAAGCTGAGGTGACTGCTGCTGCGGAGGACCTGGTGACCGCTGTGGAGTCGCCGCGCTCGCTTCCGAAGCCGACCGCCACCGTCACCGCCACCGTCACTGCCACCGTCACCGCCACTACGAGCACGGAGGTGGTCGGTATGGAGCCCGAGTTGACTGATGTTGCGGTGGTGTCGCTAGAGAAGGAGGAGCCCATCAGTGCGGATGCCGCTGCAGTGGCTGCTGCTGGCGTGGCGGTCGTGACTGCTTTGTCGGAGGCCGTGGACGCGTGGAGGCTGAGGCGGAGTATGAAGAGACCTTCATCGAGGAGGTTACGGAGTCAGTTCCGGAGATGGTAGCCGAAACAGCGGACGCTGACGTGAGTGAAAGTGAAATGGTGGTGACCGAGGAGAAGTCTGAAGTGGCTGACAGCGTATCGGAGGCCGTATCGAGACCGTATCGGAGGCCGTATCGGAGACTACGACTGCGACCGTATCAGAGGCTGAGAAAGCTGAGGTGACTGCTGCTGCGGAGGACCTGGTGACCGCGGAGTCGGCCGCGCCGCTTCCGGAAGCCGCCACCGTCACCGCCACCGTCACTGCCACCGTCACCGCCACTACGAGCACGGAGGTGGTCGGAGCCCGAGTTGACTGATGTTGCGGTGGTGTCGCCAGAGAAGGAGGAGCCCATCAGTGCGGATGCCGCTGCAGTGGCTGCTGCTGGCGTGGCGGTCGTGACTGCTTTGTCGGAGGCCGTGGACGCCGTGGAGGCTGAGGCGGAGTATGAAGAGACCTTCATCGAGGAGGGGGTTACGGAGTCAGTTCCGGAGATGGTAGCCGAAACAGCGGACGCTGACGTGAGTGAAAGTGAAATGGTGGTGACCGAGGAGAAGTCTGAAGTGGCTGACAGCGTATCGGAGGCCGTATCGGAGACCGTATCGGAGGCCGTATCGGAGACTACGACTGCGACCGTATCAGAGGCTGAGAAAGCTGAGGTGACTGCTGCTGCGGAGGACCTGGTGACCGCTGTGGAGTCGGCCGCGCTCGCTTCCGAAGCCGCCACCGTCACCGCCACCGTCACCGCCACCGTCACTGCCACCGTCACCGCCACTACGAGCACGGAGGTGGTCGGTATGGAGCCCGAGTTGACTGATGTTGCGGTGGTGTCGCTAGAGAAGGAGGAGCCCATCAGTGCGGATGCCGCTGCAGTGGCTGCTGCTGGCGTGGCGGTCGTGACTGCTTTGTCGGAGGCCGTGGACGCCGTGGAGGCTGAGGCGGAGTATGAAGAGACCTTCATCGAGGAGGGGTTACGGAGTCAGTTCCGGAGATGGTAGCCGAAACAGCGGACGCTGACGTGAGTGAAAGTGAAATGGTGGTGACCGAGGAGAAGTCTGAAGTGGCTGACAGCGTATCGGAGGCCGTATCGGAGACCGTATCGGAGGCCGTATCGGAGACTACGACTGCGACCGTATCAGAGGCTGAGAAAGCTGAGGTGACTGCTGCTGCGGAGGACCTGGTGACCGCTGTGGAGTCGGCCGCGCTCGCTTCCGAAGCCGCCACCGCCACCGTCACCGCCACCGTCACTGCCACCGTCACCGCCACTACGAGCACGGAGGTGGTCGGTATGGAGCCCGAGTTGACTGATGTTGCGGTGGTGTCGCTAGAGAAGGAGGAGCCCATCAGTGATGCCGCTGCAGTGGCTGCTGCTGGCGTGGCGGTCGTGATGCTTTGTCGGAGGCCGTGGACGCCGTGGAGGCTGAGGCGGAGTATGAAGAGACCTTCATCGAGGAGGGGGTTACGGAGTCAGTTCCGGAGATGGTAGCCGAAACAGCGGACGCTGACGTGAGTGAAAGTGAAATGGTGGTGACCGAGGAGAAGTCTGAAGTGGCTGACAGCGTATCGGAGGCCGTATCGGAGACCGTATCGGAGGCCGTATCGGAGACTACGACTGCGACCGTATCAGAGGCTGAGAAAGCTGAGGTGACTGCTGCTGCGGAGGACCTGGTGACCGCTGTGGAGTCGGCCGCGCTCGCTTCCGAAGCCGCCACCGTCACGCCACCGTCACCGCCACCGTCACTGCCACCGTCACCGCCACTACGAGCACGGAGGTGGTCGGTATGGAGCCCGAGTTGACTGATGTTGCGGTGGTGTCGCTAGAGAAGGAGGAGCCCATCAGTGCGGATGCCGCTGCAGTGGCTGCTGCTGGCGTGGCGGTCGTGACTGCTTTGTCGGAGGCCGTGGACGCCGTGGAGGCTGAGGCGGAGTATGAAGAGACCTTCATCGAGGGGGTTACGGAGTCAGTTCCGGAGATGGTAGCCGAAACAGCGGACGCTGACGTGAGTGAAAGTGAAATGGTGGTGACCGAGGAGAAGTCTGAAGTGGCTGACAGCGTATCGGAGGCCGTATCGGAGACCGTATCGGAGGCCGTATCGGAGACTACGACTGCGACCGTATCAGAGGCTGAGAAAGCTGAGGTGACTGCTGCTGCGGAGGACCTGGTGACCGCTGTGGAGTCGGCCGCGCTCGCTTCCGAAGCCGCCACCGTCACCGCCACCGTCACCGCCACCGTCACTGCCACCGTCACCGCCACTACGAGCACGGAGGTGGTCGGTATGGAGCCCGAGTTGACTGATGTTGCGGTGGTGTCGCTAGAGAAGGAGGAGCCCATCAGTGCGGATGCCGCTGCAGTGGCTGCTGCTGGCGTGGCGGTCGTGATGCTTTGTCGGAGGCCGTGGACGCCGTGGAGGCTGAGGCGGAGTATGAAGAGACCTTCATCGAGGAGGGGGTTACGGAGTCAGTTCCGGAGATGGTAGCCGAAACAGCGGACGCTGACGTGAGTGAAAGTGAAATGGTGGTGACCGAGGAGAAGTCTGAAGTGGCTGACAGCGTATCGGAGGCCGTATCGGAGACCGTATCGGAGGCCGTATCGGAGACTACGACTGCGACCGTATCAGAGGCTGAGAAAGCTGAGGTGACTGCTGCTGCGGAGGACCTGGTGACCGCTGTGGAGTCGGCCGCGCTCGCTTCCGAAGCCGCCACCGTCACCGCCACCGTCACCGCCACCGTCACTGCCACCGTCACCGCCACTACGAGCACGGAGGTGGTCGGTATGGAGCCCGAGTTGACTGATGTTGCGGTGGTGTCGCTAGAGAAGGAGGAGCCCATCAGTGCGGATGCCGCTGCAGTGGCTGCTGCTGGCGTGGCGGTCGTGACTGCTTTGTCGGAGGCCGTGGACGCCGTGGAGGCTGAGGCGGAGTATGAAGAGACCTTCATCGAGGAGGGGGTTACGGAGTCAGTTCCGGAGATGGTAGCCGAAACAGCGGACGCTGACGTGAGTGAAAGTGAAATGGTGGTGACCGAGGAGAAGTCTGAAGTGGCTGACAGCGTATCGGAGGCCGTATCGGAGACCGTATCGGAGGCCGTATCGGAGACTACGACTGCGACCGTATCAGAGGCTGAGAAAGCTGAGGTGACTGCTGCTGCGGAGGACCTGGTGACCGCTGTGGAGTCGGCCGCGCTCGCTTCCGAAGCCGCCACCGTCACCGCCACCGTCACCGCCACCGTCACTGCCACCGTCACCGCCACTACGAGCACGGAGGTGGTCGGTATGGAGCCCGAGTTGACTGATGTTGCGGTGGTGTCGCTAGAGAAGGAGGAGCCCATCAGTGCGGATGCCGCTGCAGTGGCTGCTGCTGGCGTGGCGGTCGTGACTGCTTTGTCGGAGGCCGTGGACGCCGTGGAGGCTGAGGCGGAGTATGAAGAGACCTTCATCGAGGAGGGGTTACGGAGTCAGTTCCGGAGATGGTAGCCGAAACAGCGGACGCTGACGTGAGTGAAAGTGAAATGGTGGTGACCGAGGAGAAGTCTGAAGTGGCTGACAGCGTATCGGAGGCCGTATCGGAGACCGTATCGGAGGCCGTATCGGAGACTACGACTGCGACCGTATCAGAGGCTGAGAAAGCTGAGGTGACTGCTGCTGCGGAGGACCTGGTGACCGCTGTGGAGTCGGCCGCGCTCGCTTCCGAAGCCGCCACCGTCACCGCCACCGTCACCGCCACCGTCACTGCCACCGTCACCGCCACTACGAGCACGGAGGTGGTCGGTATGGAGCCCGAGTTGACTGATGTTGCGGTGGTGTCGCTAGAGAAGGAGGAGCCCATCAGTGCGGATGCCGCTGCAGTGGCTGCTGCTGGCGTGGCGGTCGTGACTGCTTTGTCGGAGGCCGTGGACGCCGTGGAGGCTGAGGCGGAGTATGAAGAGACCTTCATCGAGGAGGGGGTTACGGAGTCAGTTCCGGAGATGGTAGCCGAAACAGCGGACGCTGACGTAGTGAAAGTGAAATGGTGGTGACCGAGGAGAAGTCTGAAGTGGCTGACAGCGTATCGGAGGCCGTATCGGAGACCGTATCGGAGGCCGTATCGGAGACTACGACTGCGACCGTATCAGAGGCTGAGAAAGCTGAGGTGACTGCTGCTGCGGAGGACCTGGTGACCGCTGTGGAGTCGGCCGCGCTCGCTTCCGAAGCCGCCACCGTCACCGCCACCGTCACCGCCACCGTCACTGCCACCGTCACCGCCACTACGAGCACGGAGGTGGTCGGTATGGAGCCCGAGTTGACTGATGTTGCGGTGGTGTCGCTAGAGAAGGAGGAGCCCATCAGTGCGGATGCCGCTGCAGTGGCTGCTGCTGGCGTGGCGGTCGTGACTGCTTTGTCGGAGGCCGTGGACGCCGTGGAGGCTGAGGCGGAGTATGAAGAGACCTTCATCGAGGAGGGGGTTACGGAGTCAGTTCCGGAGATGGTAGCCGAAACAGCGGACGCTGACGTGAGTGAAAGTGAAATGGTGGTGACCGAGGAGAAGTCTGAAGTGGCTGACAGCGTATCGGAGGCCGTATCGGAGACCGTATCGGAGGCCGTATCGGAGACTACGACTGCGACCGTATCAGAGGCTGAGAAAGCTGAGGTGACTGCTGCTGCGGAGGACCTGGTGACCGCTGTGGAGTCGGCCGCGCTCGCTTCCGAAGCCGCCACCGTCACCGCCACCGTCACTGCCACCGTCACCGCCACTACGAGCACGGAGGTGGTCGGTATGGAGCCCGAGTTGACTGATGTTGCGGTGGTGTCGCTAGAGAAGGAGGAGCCCATCAGTGCGGATGCCGCTGCAGTGGCTGCTGCTGGCGTGGCGGTCGTGACTGCTTTGTCGGAGGCCGTGGACGCCGTGGAGGCTGAGGCGGAGTATGAAGAGACCTTCATCGAGGAGGGGTTACGGAGTCAGTTCCGGAGATGGTAGCCGAAAACAGCGGACGCTGACGTGAGTGAAAGTGAAATGGTGGTGACCGAGGAGAAGTCTGAAGTGGCTGACAGCGTATCGGAGGCCGTATCGGAGACCGTATCGGAGGCCGTATCGGAGACTACGACTGCGACCGTATCAGAGGCTGAGAAAGCTGGGGTGACTGCTGCGGCGGAGGACCTGGTGACCGCTGTGGAGTCGGCCGCGCTCGCTTCCGAAGCCGCCACCGTCACCGCCACCGTCACTGCCACCGTCACCGCCACTACGAGCACGGAGGTGGTCGGTATGGAGCCCGAGTTGACTGATGTTGCGGTGGTGTCGCTAGAGAAGGAGGAGCCCATCAGTGCGGATGCCGCTGCAGTGGCTGCTGCTGGCGTGGCGGTCGTGACTGCTTTGTCGGAGGCCGTGGACGCCGTGGAGGCTGAGGCGGAGTATGAAGAGACCTTCATCGAGGAGGGGGTTACGGAGTCAGTTCCGGAGATGGTAGCCGAAACAGCGGACGCTGACGTGAGTGAAAGTGAAATGGTGGTGACCGAGGAGAAGTCTGAAGTGGCTGACAGCGTATCGGAGGCCGTATCGGAGACCGTATCGGAGGCCGTATCGGAGACTACGACTGCGACCGTATCAGAGGCTGAGAAAGCTGAGGTGACTGCTGCTGCGGAGGACCTGGTGACCGCTGTGGAGTCGGCCGCGCTCGCTTCCGAAGCCGCCACCGTCACCGCCACCGTCACCGCCACCGTCACTGCCACCGTCACCGCCACTACGAGCACGGAGGTGGTCGGTATGGAGCCCGAGTTGACTGATGTTGCGGTGGTGTCGCTAGAGAAGGAGGAGCCCATCAGTGCGGATGCCGCTGCAGTGGCTGCTGCTGGCGTGGCGGTCGTGACTGCTTTGTCGGAGGCCGTGGACGCCGTGGAGGCTGAGGCGGAGTATGAAGAGACCTTCATCGAGGAGGGGGTTACGGAGTCAGTTCCGGAGATGGTAGCCGAAACAGCGGACGCTGACGTGAGTGAAAGTGAAATGGTGGTGACCGAGGAGAAGTCTGAAGTGGCTGACAGCGTATCGGAGGCCGTATCGGAGACCGTATCGGAGGCCGTATCGGAGACTACGACTGCGACCGTATCAGAGGCTGAGAAAGCTGAGGTGACTGCTGCTGCGGAGGACCTGGTGACCGCTGTGGAGTCGGCCGCGCTCGCTTCCGAAGCCGCCACCGTCACCGCCACCGTCACCGCCACCGTCACTGCCACCGTCACCGCCACTACGAGCACGGAGGTGGTCGGTATGGAGCCCGAGTTGACTGATGTTGCGGTGGTGTCGCTAGAGAAGGAGGAGCCCATCAGTGCGGATGCCGCTGCAGTGGCTGCTGCTGGCGTGGCGGTCGTGACTGCTTTGTCGGAGGCCGTGGACGCCGTGGAGGCTGAGGCGGAGTATGAAGAGACCTTCATCGAGGAGGGGTTACGGAGTCAGTTCCGGAGATGGTAGCCGAAACAGCGGACGCTGACGTGAGTGAAAGTGAAATGGTGGTGACCGAGGAGAAGTCTGAAGTGGCTGACAGCGTATCGGAGGCCGTATCGGAGACCGTATCGGAGGCCGTATCGGAGACTACGACTGCGACCGTATCAGAGGCTGAGAAAGCTGAGGTGACTGCTGCTGCGGAGGACCTGGTGACCGCTGTGGAGTCGGCCGCGCTCGCTTCCGAAGCCGCCACCGTCACCGCCACCGTCACTGCCACCGTCACCGCCACTACGAGCACGGAGGTGGTCGGTATGGAGCCCGAGTTGACTGATGTTGCGGTGGTGTCGCTAGAGAAGGAGGAGCCCATCAGTGCGGATGCCGCTGCAGTGGCTGCTGCTGGCGTGGCGGTCGTGACTGCTTTGTCGGAGGCCGTGGACGCCGTGGAGGCTGAGGCGGAGTGTGCTGGGATAACTGATATCGGTAAAAAGTTGTGGACTGGTCATTCTTTTGCTTGTAATGATGGTGTGAGTGGGGAGATATCGGATGTGATACCGTTGATTGGAAAGCAATGGAGTGACGAGGATCTGCTCGAAATTGCAGAGATGAGCATAGTGGATGTTAGCCCAGCAGAAGTGTCGGCTACTGCTGTAACAAGTGCTGTAATTGGTGCGTTGACTGAGCTGATAGACACCGTCGATTTGGAAGCTGGGACTGGGGACTGTTTGGGCTTGAACGCTTCCAACTCTGATGAAGACGTTAAGGATTTAACAATACGTGATTCTACTACTCCAGAATATTCCCTCGCTCCAAAAAGACGACCCGGCATTTGAGCCAAGCGATGATGCTGTCGAGGCAATTCGTCTCCCAGAGCCAAGCCCGACGGAGTTACTTGCAGTTGCAAACACTGTCGCAGTCATAGGAGCTCTACTGGATGTTGTTGATGCCGTCGACACTGACGAATAAATAACAATGCACAATCACTTCTCACATTGCTTATTGTTCCCCTTTTATTGATATTTCATTCCTACTGTTGTTTCGGGTCTTCAACCAACCCCATGACGGTGTCCACCAGATCAGGAAACGCTTGCTCATGAGGTTGTGGATATGGCTGCAGGTTGCTCCAGTCCCCAGTCTCCAAAACATCCTCCAAGCCCTGGACTGAAGTCTGCAGACAGTAATTCTGCTCAGCCATCGCCTCTGCCAGCTCCGTCTGGTGGTTGTCCATCAGCTGCGTGTTCACCACCACAACCAACGTCTTCTTCAGAGCCAGAGCGTCCATAATGGAGCCAGCACCAGCATGGCTGATGATCAGGTCGGCCCTATTAACGTCCTGTTTGTATTGAGGATCGTGACGGTAGTAGGACAGCTCCAGACCGGGGAACGACATGCGAGGGATATGGTCTCCATGGCCGATCTGCAGACGGAGAGAGTTGAAGCCCCGAGCCACCAGTGCAGACAAGCACGCGTCCGTGTCCAGCGCCTCGATCAGCGCCTCGAATTTGGTCGTGCCCACAGTCACGAAGGCGTGCATTTTTGGTCTATTATTGTCAATTGAATTAGTCTTTCACCGCCATTTGTACTTGAATTTTGTATTAATAAAACCAATTGTAGCTATTTTGTCTCTTCCTTGTACCAGACTGTAACAGTTAATTTAGTTCAGTTGAACATGGTGTCCCTACATGTCCAAGCCTCTGAAGCTGCCATAGCAATCCCCACCACGAACAAACGCAAAACACCCACCCAAAACACGCACGACTGGCAGAAGCGCCTCCACTCTCCTGACATCACCCGATGTATTGCGTTTTCAAGCTGCGTTGTATCATCTCGATCGCCTCTCATCCTCCTCGCGACTGACATCCCTCGATCGGGGCTTGGCGTACGGCGTCTTGATGATTTCTACCCAGCGCCATTCATTCCCGACACTGCAATCCGCTTTGGACTGTTCGCTTACCCGTGAGGCACATCAGACGGAGGAGTGGCTACAACAGCAACGGCACAGTCGGAATCGAGGTGTTCGAGGGATTTCAGGGAACGGAAACGGTAGGTTCAGCCAATGTATGGTCATGCCAGTATGCCACAACCTCTTTGGGTCTTCGCGGTGCCGTGGAGTTGCTCAACGTCACGGGCTTTCCGGAATCCTTACTGTATAGGGGACATCTGGCAAAGAAAGCCGTCAAAACAGCGTAATGGGGCTAGATACAACGTTTAACATGCTGGACGTGTTCATGACGACAGTGCAGACACATCTATTGGCAGAAGTGGATGATGGAGATAGAACAGCGTTACGCATTGCAACGAAACATATCTGGGTAGACCGTATTCATCACTATTTGACGCAGTTTGTCAAGAAGAGTACGCTGTGGAGTCTGCATTCGTTACACATCCGCGACTATCTCGCCACACCCAGGTGCTTCGAGTCTGTTCAAAATCTACTACAGACAAATTTTCACCCCGCCCTCGCTTTTGCAGCTACCCAGGCGTGTGGAGATGCGAATATCCTCTAAACATTTCATTACCTGCTGTGCGACTTTGGGATCACGTGGACATCCGGTTTCAAAACCTCCAGCGACGGTACCCCAATTTGAAATTGGATGTGGCACTACTTTCCACACATCGACCATCCACAACTTCAGGAGCTCTGAAAAATTCTTTCTTTAACTGTGAGGAGCAGGAGATCGTTGTTCTTACTCGGGGAAGGAGCTGCTCAATTAATGGCGCTAGTTTGGTACGGAAGGTGGCGGTGTGTACGACAGTTTTCATTGACGATTATCGCTACGAACGCAACACTCTTCAGACCAACACCGTGGACTGGTTTTCTTCATCTCGACGATGCGCGGTGACGCACAATGTTACTTTTGGATTCAGCTAGTTTTCTCTATTATGCAGCCTTCATTGTCGCTGGACAAGCAGGAGACGAAAATCGGCGCTGGTACTCAAGGTGTATGTCCACATTTTTGATCGTGTTCAGGATCCTGTTTCAAGTGATTGTTTATAGTAGTCCGTTGCCTGTTGTGGGTTATGCCGTTGATTTCTCTTGACGGCAACTTCATGGATATTTTCCTGGACTCATATTGGTCCTCTTTGGAAGGCGTAACGAACTTCGAAATCGTACCATTCTTTCAGTCTACAATTACACAAATGCGGACTGTCTGGTTAATGGCACTATTTGGAGATTTGATGGCCTTTGTGGCGAGAAAATACCAGATGTCTCGAACGAGAGGATAACGCCTAGCGTTCGGGGATCGTCATTAGTTTCATCACGGCATTGACGATCATCGGCCCATACAAACAAAGCAGGTTCCGTAACTCGGAAATCGTGAACATTATTTGAACACCTGAAGTTGGACAAACGATGGATACGATCCAATCTGATCCAGGTTGGTACTTCAATTCGTCTTCATACGCTTTTAACGATAGCACTACAATGCTAATCTTCTGTATCGCTGTGGTGGTGACACTAGCAGCAACTGTGAGATTAATGGGTTATATACTTCCCCCTGGCGCAATTGTCCGAATCGAGGACTGGTTTTGAAATCAACATCAAATGTCCCTTGTGGTACCGAAAGTCTTTGGCCAACTTCCTCGCTTAGTATTTGGTTCAATACTCTGACTAATCACACGATATCCCAATATGAGCTTTGGACTCAGCAAAGAGGTGCTAAAATTTCACCAGGACTGTTTGGCGGTCAAATAGAAACCTTGGACCCCACCAAGTCCAGTGTGATGTCAGTGTCGCAGTTCAATGTCCTGGAGGGATCTCTAACAAAGACGAGGACATCATATCCAGCAGAATGGTTTTCGAGAGCACTGCCACGGTATTCCTGCTTGCCGTTTGCTAGAAAACTAGCCTCGACAGCAACCACTAAGCATACGAAGTCACCATCAGGAGGATTGCGCAGACGCATTACTGAATCACGCTCTATCCTGCAGCTCATGAATATCGCCATGATAACAGACCCATGGAATCTGGTTTGGCTCCGTGTACTTGGTATTCACCTGTATTTATATAAAATTCGGCTCGCTCAGTCGAACAACTCCGATACTGGTACCAGAACCTCCAGTACAAGCCACAGTCTCCTGGCTTACGCTGTCATCTTGCCATACTGCGAAGTCGAGACAGTTCTCTCAAAGGAAGGTGTGGTCATTGCACCCGAATCAAGGAGGTCATGCAGCTGAAATTATTTCTCAACGAAGCTCAGCGAGTAGTCTACACTTTGCACTACTGAATACGGCTCCATGTTGGTTCTCATGAACATTGCCATGATGACCGATCCGTTGAATCTCATCTGGCTTAGAATACTTGGTATTCAGCTATACCTATACAAGATTCACCGCACGCGGTCAGTCAGCAGCAGCGTTAGAAACAGTAATAATCGCTCATTTGTGGTCATATTACCGTACCCGGAGGATGAGATGGAAGAACGTGTTGGTTTAAGCCCTGACGAATATCAGCTTCTCGATTCGACAAACTCCCGAGACGTTCCAATGTCGGTACTGCTACAATGTGGCTAATAAACCATTCAGAATCAAGACTTCCTAGCGATATTGTTCACATCACCTGTATCTTCATCCTGTTGCAAACATCACTGCCAATGGCACTGCGTGTATTTCGTTTGCACATTCTATCTGTCACATCATTTATTAGCGGTCAGGTAGACAGCTAGCTTGATAAACAGCCCAGCGACTAGTGTTCCGCAGTATCACGACTGAGACGCCCCAGTCCATTCAAAGCTGCGACACGGTAGGCCTCCGCCAACGTCGGGTAGTTAAACACCGCATCGCGGAAGTACGTCAGTGAGCATCCCATGGCCATGGCAACCTGACCGATGTGAATAATTTCCGTAGCACCCTCGCCAATAGCGTGCACACCAAACACCTTGAGCGTGTCCGGGTCGAACAAAATCTTAAGAGTACCACCGGCCATTGCACCCATCATTTGACCCTTTGCCAACTCCGAGTACTTTGCAATACCGATCTCGTAGTTCACGCAGTCCTTCGTAAGCTGTTGCTCCGTTTGGCCGACCATGGAAATCTCTGGAATCGTGTAGATACCGTACGGGTAGTTGCCGCTTTCCAGCTGGCTCGTAGCTGCGAGCTCTTCATCTGGGTTCCACATGTGGCAGGATGCTAGGCGACCTTGTTCCATACTCGTAGAAGCCAGGGCGGGAGCGCCAATACAGTCACCTGCGGCGTAGCTGGTAGTATCGTAGCAGCATATACGTGTTAGAGCTATCACTCATGCTAGGACCTACAGTAGTCGCTGTGCATTGCATACGTACATGTGAGGCTGATCCGTTTGGTAGTTCTTGTTGACGTTAATCAGACCGCGATGGTTACGTGAAAGCCCCACCGCCTCTAGATTCAATCCGTCCGTGCTTGCCTGACGACCCACAGTGTACAGCAAAGCGTCGGCACTGAGTACCTTCCGCTGTTGAAGAACACCTTTACGCGCTTGTCAGTTGTCTGCAAATGCAAGTCGCCGTATAGATCGTTAATAAAACTCCATTCCCTAGTGCATACCTCCGTCGTCATATATTACCTCCACTTTCTTGATGGTCTCGCCCAAAAGGAAACGTGCACCGTTACTTTGCATCTCGTATGTGAGGTTGCTGATGATTTCAGTGTCACAGAAGGATAAGACCTGCACACCCTCGCGTCAGTATCCTGTTCAAAACTATAATCAATCACTTCTTCATCTTTCACTTACATCTGGTCGCCCGTCCACAACCGTAACCGAGTGCCCCGGCACCACGTTAACCATAGAGGCGTACTCCATGCCGATGACTCCAGCGCCCACAACGATGAGCGAGCGTGGTAGTTGGTGCATGTCGCGACTCAATATCTGGTCGCTGTCGATGATGACCTTCCCGTCAATCGGCACGAGGGGTTGTGCGCAGGTCTCGTGCCGCAAGCAATGAGGAACTTGTCCGCTCGCACACGAGAGAGCGAGTCCAGTCCGTTGCTGGCGCTGGCGCCTACAGCTTTGCTCTTCTCGTCCTCGCCCCGCACAATGGAGATCTCGTGCTCGTTCTCAAAGCGAGCAAAGCCAGGAATCACATCCACACGCGCAGCCTTGAGCTGGGCACGCACCACGTCCGTCTCGGAGCTCACGACACGCTGCACACGGTACAAAATGTCCTCGATGGTGACAGTCTTCATGCTGTACGACTTGCCATAGAAACCATGGTGACGGTAGCCTGAGAGGTGCAGAACCGCCTCACGAAACGTCTTGGACGGATGGTGCCAGTGTGGACGCAGACGCCGCCCAGAGACGTCTTCTTGTCCACAATGGCCACTCGCTTGCCCTGTTTGGCGGACTCGAGAGCGCACTGTGTAGCGGATGGACCACTGCCAATCACCACCAGGTCGTAGGCCGCCACTTGAGGTTTGATACTGGTGGATAAAAGACGACGCGATAGGCCATTGCTGTTCATGCGCAATGCGCGCGGGCGTCCAGAGTCCCACCATGAAGAGTACGCGTTGGGGAGTGAGCTTTGAGTCTGCGGCGTTTAACGCCACAAGCGATTTTCAACCAATCAGTGATTATGAAGTGTTTTGATTGGGTAAAAAGGAGTTATCCGCGATGCTAAAGCCGATACAGCAGCGCTGGTAGACCTCGATCGAAGCTGGCGCCGACGCTAACGAGTGCAAGATGGCCCGTAATGAGGAGAAGGCGCAGTCGCTTCTGAACAGATGGACGAGTATGAAACAGGACTTCGCCGACACTTTTAAGAAGTAGGTGTCTATCTGAATGTCATTATACTGCTGACTGGTTGGGTGCTCTTAGATGGATGCGATGACTTATTGGTTGCTGCTACTCTAACGCAGTCGACGGCCGTATCTCGCGTCCCAGTGCGATAATCTCAAGGAAGCAGAGCGCTGGCGACGTCAGATTATCCGTGAGATCTCCAAGAAAGTGGCGGACATCCAGAATGGTGCGCAGATTTGTCTGCCTTGTATGGGGCACTTTGGGCTCTCTTGTGTCGTTACTTCTGGACCCGGACTAACGATGACTGTGTAATGGCTGTATGTATACCTCCTTCTTTTGTTGTGTGTGAACCTGCAGTTGGCTCCAGTGAGCATGTGGTCCGAGACCTGAACGACGAGATCAACAAGCGCATCCGCGAGAAGCGCCATTGGGAACGAAGGATCGTGCAGTTAGGCGGACCAGACTACGCTCGTTCGCAGCCACAGGCATACGATGCAGACGGTGCCGCTGTGCGTGGGGTTGGTGGGTACAAGTACTTTGGTGCAGCCAAAGCCTCCCGGTGTGCGTGAGCTCTTCGAGAAGCAGGCACCGGAAGCAGGCAAGCGTACCAGACAAGACATGTATAAACACATTGAGCCAGACTACTACGGCTTCCGTGATGACGAGGACGAGCAACAGCTAAAGGATGAGGAAGCAGCAGAGAAGAGGCTTCGCCAGCGCGGCATGGACGGCTGGGACGCTGCCGAAGCCAAGCGTAAGGCTCAAGTCGCAGAGCTGGTACGTGCTATACTGTAGTAATGGGTTGGTGGCCTTAATGTGGACAGCTGCTGACATGTGCGTTTGGATCTATTACTTGCCTGTAGGGGGTACAATGAAGTCATGCGACAAAAGACACAATTTGCTAGTCGAAGCTCTGCGCATCCACGTAGGTGACGCCCTCAACCAAATAGATACGAGCTAGTACAAGGTGCAATGCACAATGAGGAGGAGCATTTGGTTCCGCGGTGGTATCTGTTGATTTTTCTGAAGTTTTCCATTGTTTGTATGTGTTGTTTTTACTTGTGGAAGACGAGTGGAACACGGCTGCTTTGCCTGGTCACTCCCGTCAGCCAAAGCTTCTTCTCTTCCCACGGTCAATAATTACAGGAGGAAGGCGCACACAAGGCAGGTAGACACTCAACTCGGCTATTTAGTCCTTGAAGTGACGGATAGGGTTGGCCTTCTGCGCCTTGCCGTACTCGACAGAGGCAGCCGCCCACTCGGGTGAAGTGGTCTTGGGCTCACCAGGGAGAGCGCCTCCGTTGTCCGGGCCTGAGTGAAGCAATTCAACATGAGTACATCAATGACACACGAGTTAACACTGGAGTAAACTTGGAGTCTTGACGCACCAGAGTAGCGGAAGAAGGCGAACGTCGCGTAGGAGGCCGCGAAGACGTTGGTGATGGTGATGGCCATGGTCGGGCCCTTGGCCATCTTCTGTGAGAGCGTGTAGAACATGATTCAGCTAGGCTCTAGGACGGGACTCGTTCTGTGGCTTTTGGAGACTGTCATGAACCACCAGGAGAGTCGCCCCCGTTCTGGGGCTGCGGTGAGGAAGCCGAGTGCGTTTTTTGCCCGGTGGAGGGCCATACACCATACTAAAACGTAGATGCGGTCGTGAGGGAAAGCTAAACAGACATTATTCGTTAATAGTGTGGACCACCAAAAACACGATCGGGTGCAATAAAAACTCAGCTGGTGCTACCGTCCTACTGCAACTTGTACATGTATGGCGATTCTGTTGAAGTGCTGTCATGTTTACCGGGCAGCGTGGAAGATCTTCTCGACAGAACAGAGGCATTGGATGGTGGTGCAATATCCTTATTTTACCCTAGCTGTCAGTGGATACGGTAGCGACACAATCCAAGCGTGGATCAACTGAAAGCTTCCTAGTTCGGGGTCTGAACACAATTCCGGTTGCTCCAAAACGAACAGGGGCACGTGAAACCCGTAATCGGCCCGTAACGCCACGACACGAATGACGAGTGGTGAAAGAGGTGTTGGAACATGTGCTGCTGGCCGATGGTGGCTGCAAGTGAAAGCGGTGCCAACTCGTCGGAATTGCGCTGCAACAAGATTTAGCACACCGTGTCTGTAGCTAGCCGATGAAGCGGTATCAAGTGAGCCATTTGATTCCTCTGTGCGTGAAAGTGGCAGCGTTGGTCCTTTAGCATCTACCATGCTCTCCACCGCGTGCACGTCGTCACTTGGTCGCTCATCTGAAACGGATTGGTCACTTTTACTGTTTAATACTGGTAGATCCACAGTAGACAACAACCTGATGACATACCGCAGCGCAAAGTCGTAGACATCAGGCAAGTCTCGAATAACTGCGAGGTGGGAAACATTGTTGCCGTGACGATCGCATGTAAAGATCGACGCGAGACTCTCCGTCATTCTTTTTTGTCTTGTTGTCGGCCAGCTCCTTTGAGAACGTGCTTTGCCATGTCGATTTGGTTGGATGCGAGCGCGAATAGCAGTGGAGTGCCGCCAAAGTAGCAGGATTTGGTGGATCCAAAGATTTTACCAGTGGCCTCGGTGCTCACTAACTGTGGTACATTGTGCACTAACCATTGCACGAGCTCTGGTTGACGATGCATAATGGCGATGTGCAAGATGTTCTCGCCTTCGTACGGCAATATCTCGTCCTGGTTCTCCAGCGTGTACGTGAGTATGGCAAGTGCTTTACTGCGCAAGATGATGCGTTTCCCCAGTTTGTAATGAGTGAAGAGGGACGCAACGTGAATACGAGCTGTAGCAGTATTGCGCAACCAGCTCCATGGGCTCGAAACCTGTCACCGCGGCTTGTGACGAACAGAACGCCGCCTCGTTGTCACGTAAGAACATTCGATGGCAGCCACCTGCAATGAACGCAAGATAGTCATTCCATTTGCTGAATTTTTAACTCATGAAGGCGATTGTCTCCGATGGTGTGTGGTGACGAGCACATTTCAAGCCTAAGCTCGTTCTCGGTGACAGTCCAGCCTTGCCAGAGGGCGCTTCGGCGCTCTCCACGGTCCTACCAAGCGTCAGTGCCAGTGAGCTCGGAGTTCACTCAGCTCTTCAATCTCTTCGCTAACCCCAGCAACCACGAAGCCGTACATACGCTCGATAACGCTGCAGGAGAAAACACATGGACCAAACTAGTTTAAGTCTTCTACCAACTCAAGATGTTGCTGTCGTACAAGATTGAACGAGCCAGTAGGTCTCTGATCAAGTGTGGAGAGGAGAGCACGTCTGAAACGTGTTGTTGATGATCAGCTGTGTCTATTTAGCATTAGGTATTAGGCTCTGCGTAAATCTTTAGCCATCGCACTACGGATAGGCTTTGGCGGTCTCGCGATCTGAGGCTCTTCTATTGGTCCAGTCAGCTGAATGTCGATGTATTTGAAGCTATCGAGGAGCTGACGTAATCTGAGACCGAGCATTGTGACTTCTGGCCTTCGGGAGTCGCGAAGAGCTGCTGCTCTCCAGATCTCCGTTTTGCTTTGACTATCCCCGATGGTTTCCTGGCGGCGAACAATCCGATTACGTTGCATCCATAACATGGCGGATGCGATACTGCAGTAAGCCCACTAAATTTGCCTGGCTGCGGCAAGGTGTTCTTTAGTGAACTCGCTGTACAGCTGGATGGTGTTCTTCTTGAGTCGAGAGCTTGGTTGGGGTGGTGACCGAGCCGCTTTGAAGTACTTATACTGCTGGAGCTTATCCCTCGACGGCTGCGTTCCAGTCCAGTGCATCATTAGGGGCTTGAGCTTTTGAATACGCCCAGAAAATGTGTTCCAATGTTTCCTTGGTCCCGTTGCAGGATGCCTACTTGCGACAGCTTGCATTGTTGTCCCCGTCCTGGGTTGAACATGTCTGAAATGTGTTGAAGCTGTGGCACATCATGCGTATTACGTATTGCATCGTGCAATTTACGTATTGCAAATTACGTATTGCACCGTGCGTATTACGTACTGCCGTGCAACGAGTGTAGGTCTCCTCGATGAAGAGAAGACATCAATGAGGAACGCGCTATGTGCCTACGCAACAACAGCAGTTAGGAGATCGTAGTTGATACGAAATCCCAATAGGCGCTGCAGCTAAATCGATCAAACTAGACCCACTTCTAAAGTTGCCCCATCGACTTCACTGCTCGTCCTCTTCCTCCCTCCCTCCCCTTTTTCGCCACGACTGCGATCTACATCCCAGCAATATGTTGGCCATCACCAGTTTCCCTCGTCGATTCCCGACCGCAAACAAAAGGCCATTGCGTCTGCCTAAACACTTGGCTCGCGTCGTCTCCTCCGCGGCTTTGGACGCGTCTCCTGTTACCACTACTGATATTGCTGCTACTGGTATCCAACGCAGTGCAGAAACCACCGTGAAGCCCCGTGGACTGCAATCCTCTCTCTTAATCAACCGTTCACTGCAGCAACAATTGAATCCTACTGCTACTACTGTTGGCTCCAGAGCTCTACACTCCAAGACACCGCAAAACTCGACATTCGCCACGTCTGCCGCCAGCATTCAGGACGATGGGCACCAGACCCAACACTGCGACGTTTATGACGACAGTTTTCTGTATGGTGAACGGCCGGCCGACTGGTTCACGACATCTCGCAACCCACGCACCGACCCGATGTTCCCGGGCGTCGACCGTGTTTCAGGGCGTCTTAGCGCTGTCAAGATGCCCAACCTGAGTGACTGCAGTCGTCAAGAGATGCTCGACTATCTTGATAACACGTGGGCCATGACCGACGCGTTGTTTTCGACAATGCAAGGCAAAGACGCCTTCATGACGGCCCCACCGCATCAATTGCGTCACCCACTCATCTTCTACTATGGCCACCCCACCAGCTTCTTCGTTAATAAGTTCCTGGTGTCAGGGCTGATTCAGGAACCTGTGAATCCTCACTTTGAGCACATTTTCGAAGTGGGTGTGGACGAGATGCGCTGGGATGACATGAGCAAGAACGAGATGCATTGGCCGCATGTGACCGACGTGCTTGCCTACCGTCGCGAAGTTTACGCACTCATTCGTAGCGTCGTGGAGACGCACCCTGGACTTGATCCCGGTCACGAGCAAATCACTGAAAACAGTCCACTATGGGCGCTTCAGATGGCACTCGAGCACGAGCGTATTCACCACGAGACTTCTTCCATGCTGATGCTCGAGCACCCAGTTGAATTTTTCCGTACCACCTCGCTATTGCCTGCTTACCACGAAACACTCCGCGAAGATGTTGCGCTTTGTCCTGCGACTGGAGTAGATTACCCAGAGAACGAACTGCTGGACGTGCCGGCTGCGGCTGTGCAGATCGGCAAGCCGCGTGACTTCCCATCGTTCGGGTGGGACAATGAATACGGTCAACGCAAGGTGAACGTACCGGCATGCCGTGCCAGCAAATTCCTCGTGTCTAACGGAGAATTTCACGAGTTTGTGCGTGACAGTGGTTACCTAGAACCATCATACTGGACCAAACTTGGCTGGGAGTGGCGTTGCTTCCGCAACACCAAGTGGCCAGTTTTCTGGATTCAGGACGGACCCTCGGGCAGCCACCGCTATAAGCTGCGCGCCTTATTTGATGTGGTACCTATGCAATGGAACTGGCCTGCGCAGGTCAACCTTCATGAGGCACAAGCCTTCTGCAAGTGGAAACAAGCCAAGCAAACTGACAAGAAGGTGGTGTACCACCTTACGACGGAATCGATCCATCAGCTAATGCGCGATCCGGAGGACCGCTCGGCGGATGTGACATCAGACGACATTCTGACGCTGCCACAGGGTGTCAACATGGCTGCAGCTTCTGGCAAGAATCTCAACTGGTCGTACTTGTCGTTTTCGCCTGTGGACGCACTTCCGCCAACGGCGGGAGGCTTCCACGATGTCTTTGGCAACGCCTGGGAATGGTGTGAAGACTTATTTTCGGCGCTGCCTGGGTTTCATGTGCACCCGTACTATGACGACTTCAGTGAGCCATGCTTTGACGGTGAACATAATGTGATTATAGGCGGGTCTTTCGCTAGTTCCGGGGACAACGGAGCATCCAAGTTCGCGCGCTACCACTTCCGCCCGCATTTCTTCCAACACGCGAGTTTCCGAGTTGTGGAGCAAAAATGAACGACGATGGGGTTATTGTGCTGGCAACAACCGACGTGAATGCCCCTCCGCCCTATGTGAACGGGAACCCATTCCGGTCCAGTGAACACGTCGTAGTGTCTTCTAGTGTTGGCAAAGCGCAAACGGAAGGTGAGACGGCAGGTTCAAGCTGTCAGGGTCTTTTGAGGACCTTCGTCGTAAGTGCGAACAAGCACTGGATGCATTTGTGACTTCGTCGACCGCAGAATCGACGGGCGAGCCTATTATGGCGCGTGACGGCACGGTTGCTGCAGACAAGTTGAGACGCCAGATTCAGCGCGGTAACGTGTTGGTCGTGGTACCGAGCGATAGCGCCACCGTTGCAATGCTGGAAAACGACTTCGAGCTGATAGCGTCCGCAGAGGTGCCTGTGTTTACCCAGGACAACGCTAGGGACGCTAGGGTGACAGCGGAGACTGCTACGGCCTGGAAGAAAACCCGCGACTAACGTAGTTGTCCGCGGTCTGAATTGCTTTGCCTAAACGAAACGGATAGGTAAATTCGTTATGCATAGTGCTCAAAAATCGAGTGAAAACAAGTATTTGTTGATTGAATTCAATTCAGACGGCATTTTTGGTGAATACACGCAAGACGCAGACACTACCCCCACCAGCTCCAGCAATTGCTGCCCTAGTCATCAGGTGGAGCGAGCGCGTCTGTGTAGATCTTGGAGTTGATCTTCGCCCACTGGTCAAGTGTAAGAGGCATGAGATCGGTGATATTTTGGAAGCTCTGCGAGACAGGCAATACCATCTTTCGGGGCTAATATCTCCACTGGCTGCCTCGAACGTAGCTGCAGCAGTTTGTACAGCCTGCGAAAGTTCCACAGAGTATTCGAGGAAACTTTGCGTGTGTGCACAAGGCCAATAGGCAATACGCCAAAACTCGCGGTCGGGTTGCTCTCGAAGCGCATCGACGTGACTCAAGCACACTAAACGAGCCTTGTTGGCGTTTTGCTGTAGAATACGCTGCGCTTCTTCCATCGTTACGCTGACGGTGTAAAGGTTTGTTGTTTTCCCACGATGCAACGGAAAAGCGAAGGCAGTGGCCACTAGGGCCTTAGCAGCATCTTCAATTGCCATCAAGTACATTCGAGAAGACGCCAGCTTTGGTTCCAATAGTGACCATATTATATGGGACGGCGAGGAAGACATCGATATCTGGGTCTCCATAGCTTCAGCTTCGCCTTCAACTCGATGGCTGCTCAACCTGGACTCAGATTCGGCACAGACAGAAACTTCATGTTTTTCTTCTTCCAAACTGCTAAGACCCTCGCCGCGTTCATCGCAGTGCGATAGAGCCAAAAAATACTCCATAAACAGCGGCAGACGTATGATGGTATAAGAGATGCCTGAAGTCTTGACGCAGCTCTCAATCTCTTTAAATTGCTCCAGAACTGCACTTTGCTGGGTGGTAGGCGTGCCTACGAACAACGAGCTCACAAGCACTACTCCCCAGGCATTTGCGCGCTTGGCGGCATGCACCACCGCCCTCACCACGTCAAGACAAGCTCTATGGCCGAGTCGGAGCGGAGGAATAAGCAGCACCACATCCAACGATGAAAGCTGTTTCAAAAGACCATCCATGGGAGATGCTGGTGCGCCTTCAAGCTGGTAGACCGTCGGTGGAAGTGGCACTGTGGAAGACCTGCCGTGCCCGGTCATTCCGGGGCCACTTTGATAGTGCACAGGGTGACTTTAGCCTGCTGGACTCCGTTGCCATGGTGGATGCGTCGACCAAAAGTGACCGCTGGGACGGTACCTCGATCAGCCTCACGTGGCGATAGAATGGAAGGTGCTGTGATTTGGCTCGCCACGAATTTGCTCACCTCGAGGAACAAAGCTTCGCCCGAGCCCACCACGAAGAGCTGAGTTTGGTTCTGCGTGGTGCGTGCGAACAGTGGTTCCGCATAACGTTGTAGCCACTGTTGGGGAGTCATCCGCTCGCGTTTAGTCAACGATCGGAAGTCGCTTGTGCTGTGAAATGCTTCGGGCAAATGCAACATTTGGGAGTTTGTTTGTCGTGTACAGTTGGTTGCGTCGCCTTCGCTCCAATGAGCACCTTGATCACGAGCGTCGCCATCTGCAGGCTCTTCGAGAAAGAGTCGAAGGCCGACTGTGCCCTGTGCGACCTGATCAGGTGTGCCCTTTTCCTTCATGACACGCAGGAAATCCCCGTCATTCAGATGGCGGTATGTAATTTCGCGATCCAGCAAGCCGGTCAGCATACGCATCACTTCGTTAGGCGAGCAACTCGCGTTTGGTCCGCCTGTCAATCGATAGACAGACTCGTACTTTCGCTTTGGGTTTGCTAACACCTCTGCAGCCACAAAACCGACATCACGCACGGAGATGCAAGGCACATGCGTATCTATGCCGTAACAACCCAGGAAGCGACTAGCGAATAAAATCTCGTCGCGACAGTACAGTAATGTCTCCATGAGAAGGGGAATACGCAGGGCGACAACCCTTCCTGGTTCAGGAAGATTTCTTCTGGCATGAACCTCGACGGCCTCATAGCCTTCAAGAGCTGCCACGTCGGTAGGTGTGGTTCCGACTGCTTCGGTAGCAGGCCGTTCGTTTATTTGCCCTGTCCGGCAAAGCCCTAGCAACTCAGGCGCAGCCAGAATGCTGCTAATTACAACAAGGCGTGCGACCTGCTCAGCCGCCACAGCGTCAACGACGTGTCTCGAAAATCGAACCCCACTCTCTGACAACGCAGGAACGAGAAGTACAGCATCTGCATTACGAACGGCGCGGCGAAGGGTGGCCTCCCCGCCAGCGGTGAAGTTGCACTGCACGATAAAGCAATTTGTCGCGCGCTTGAGTCGTTGAACTCGCGGGTCCTGAGAGCTCTCGACTGCCGCCACGAGTGCCACAGACACCTGTTCTTGCGCTGCTAGCACCTCCATCACCGAGCGGCCAATGCGACTTGTGGCACCAAACACTACGATCACCCGTGACCGCAGTAGCTTACGCAGCTGGATTCCCATGCTGTTCGAGCGTTTGCTCCTTCTTGACACTTTGACTTTGATGCCTTGGTTTGGTTTTGAACCCTCTTTCTGCGATGAGGCCTCCCCTTCTCTAGGGTTCCAACTGGAGCATCAATTCTGTACCATTACCCCGTTTGCTTTTGATCTTGGGAAGGACGTTGCGACCTGGCAGTTGGCAGTTGGTTAAGTCGTAGGGTAACATCCAACAGGGGTGCGAGTGGAAAGCTGAATCGATGGTGCTATCTGTCCCAGGTGTCAAATGACGCATACACGATATTTACCTGGTTTCAATGATATCCGGGATAGTGTGTTGTGGCATCTCCACTGCCCTGCAATTTCGTAGCCGATGCGGCTACCACGAGAAAACAGCAATATCGTTAAGTCCTTGCTTTATCATTTGTTTCATGAATCTCACAATGGCAGCATGCGAGCGGCTGAATCCTCTCTGTTCGTAGCTCTATTTGGATCGGTAAACAACCAGCTGGGCCAATCGGACCAAGGCATCCCGCTCGGGTGAGGGAGCGAACTGCATGACCGCTTGGCATGCCAGCTCTGCTTGGCCGATGGCAAGCGCCTTCGACCGTGCGATACCTGTACTCTTCTCCACCAGTTCGCTGGCCTGCAACGCACGGCAAAACGCACGCAACAAAATCGTTTAGCACTATGCACCAGATGCGTTCAATCCAAGTTTTCATTGCACGAACCATCTCGATATCGCCATCCTCAGCAAATTTTCGCTTGACAGCTCACGCAACACGGGAAATTCCTCTTGTGCGAGAAGCAGTGGGGCTGTCGACAACCCGGATTTAAGGTCAGCCAGCAGTGGCTTGCCAGTGTTCACACCCGCATAGTCCAGCACGTCGTCAATCAACTTAAAAGAACAACAGAAGAAGAAAAAGATTGTCAGTGTTTGTCAACCATCGACATGTAGCTCCCGTCGAATCGCCGCTGTATGTACCTGGAAAGCAAGACCGATGTGGCGGCCGAATGCAAAGCCCAGGTCGCAAATGTGATGGTCGTGCTTGCCCAGTACCAGCGCTGCTTTGCAGCTGTTCGACATGAGTGATCCTGTCTTGTAGTAGTTCTTGCGGAGGTAGTACTCAAAAGGAGATATCGTCGCGGGCATCCGCGTTCTTCATCTGCATCACCTCGCCCTTCACCAAGTGCTCGATAGACGTGGACATGAGTTCGACAGCCTCCAGATTGCGCAGTCGTGCCAACGACACGGACGAACGCGCCAACAGGAAATCGCCCGCCAGCACGGACATTTTGCCGCCAAACACTTTATTAACGGAAGGGCGGCCACGTCGTACATCAGCCTCGTCAATCACATCGTCATGCATCAAACTGGCGGTGTGGATCATCTCACTGTAGAACAAAATGGCAATTGTCAAGAATTAGCCATCGACTTTCAACACAAAAATAAAGCGACAAACACGCACGTGATCTCGGCAAGTCGCTGTTGTGCAGCATATGTGTACTCCTCGGATTGCGACTCTGGCAATGGACTCCCAATAGCTCGGCGATGTGCTTCCGCAGCACGAGAGACCAACAACACTAAAGTGGGCCGCACCTTCTTGCCGCCGTCATGCTCAAAAAGTATTTGGCCACAGCTGCCAACACAGGATGGTCCGACCCCAAGATGCGCTTGATGCTGTCAGTGACGCTCACCATGTCGTTCTGCACGAGGGTGAATGGGTCCACGAGTGTGCTGGGATCTGTCGGCAGATACGCCAGCGGCACGGCCGCCTCACCTACAGGTCTACATTAATAGTATCGTTGACAACGACACGGTTGAGTATGTAAATGAGTACAATTGCACTTGTTTGTTTGACAATTGAAAATATTAACAAGGTCTCAACTCACTTGTCGAAATCCAAACCCAAGTCGCGATGCATGTCAGGACTGCCACCAGCGAGAGCGTATCCATGTGCAGGGTCCAAAATGGATACAGTCGGCTCGTTCTATTCATAAACAGACAGCAAATTACACTCACGTTAGTCGTCACACGTCGCAGTTTTTTTGCTTGTTTATTGTCTAGCGTAACGCACCACGGCAGAGGCGCTGAGCCACAGATTGGGATTACTCTCCAGGTCCGAGCGGATCTTTCCGGCCACAGCACGCACAGCTTGATCCCGCAAACTGCTCATATGCCTGGCATTGGCCTGGGCGGCGATGGAAGCAACACGGTGGAAGAGCTTCATGTGGTTCAGAGACAGCTGCCAAATACAAAACTAATCGGGCGGCTCAGAGAGAAACTGTGACGTCATAATATGATATATCATAGGATAATTAGCTGACCAATCAGAAGAGAAATTAGTAACATGGCTACACGTTTTGTGTCGCGTCCTTTCGTGCGCAATTTGTCCATGGCGACACGCACCGCAGCACGACTCAGCTACGCGTCTCTCTCGGACGAGAACCAGCGGCTTCGACTTCAGCTGCAGAATGCGGATGTGGGTCGTCGACGCGCTGAGATACTCAATTCCGATCTCCAAAGCCGAGTTCAGCAAGCAGAGTCCGCTGTGGTCCAGCAGCTGCGAAAGAAGGAGGCCGACTGGATGAACGAGTACGATCGCAATGTGCAGGCGTTGCTGCAGATCATCAAGCACCATGAGGACGAACGAGATCGGTTAATGACGGAAATACAACAACTGCGAGAAGAGGTGGCAGTGACGCCTCCCGCAATTGTCAAGGTTGCGCGGTCCACTCAAACACAGATTCTACCTCGAACGAACTCCGTGCGTTTTGCAAAAGATGAAAGCGACGCACTACCTGACAAAGAGAAGAAATTATGCACAAGTTCAAAGGTAAATTATAAGTTCGACAAAATGCAGGTGAGTGAAGTAAGTGGAACAGGTCGGTGCTGGGGAAGACAAAAGATTTCTAACACCGTTTTCACCCGATTCAGCAACTGTTTGAACAACTGCAGACATCTAAAGGCAATGGGCGGATCGATCGTCAAAATGCTTTCATGAAAAATGGACGTGTAGGACTTGGAAATAGCCGCTGTGAGCACTGCTCACAAGTGAGGCGCGACTTTAAAATCTCAATCTTGGAACGCTTGGGGGCTAGCAAAACTGAAGCCACCGCAGAGGAACGGCAGTCTCCTACTGCTCAAAAACGCAATGAAGATGATCCCACTGAGATAAGTCCAGCTGAAGTACATGTAGAGGCACCAGCTCCAAAGCAAATGGTAGGTCAGAAGACAACAAAGACGATTCCACCGAGATCCCGAACACTCCCCAACAGGATTTAGAAGAGTGCAATCGCCTACTGCTGGCGCGACTGGCGTCCCAGCAACGAGTCTTGGACCATTTACTGCATACCAAACTCCAGCACGCAGATACCATTGCGGAAAAACTCGAACACGCCCATTTGCAAAACATTACATCGGGTTCAGCGAAAGTGCAAGTATGCAATGCTGTCGGGCGTGGCCAAAGGCCAGACAATCTTGAATTCACCGTCCATACGACAGATGCACTCATAGCTTCAACTCAAGGAGAGGAAGCGACCCGAAATTCCACTACGGAGCGACGGCCGCTATCGCCTCCAGCAGCCTGAAATCTTCCCAATGTTTGACGCACTTACCTTACTGTTTGCCATCGTGCAGCCATTCCTCGACGTCCTTCACTTCTATCTCAAGGTACAGCATCTCTTCATCAATACAACTCTGCAGCAGGATAGCAAATGACTTTCGTGCCATGTGATTAGCTCCGTGGTGCATTGATAGTCGATGGAGGCCATGATGTTCGCACGCTCGGCAACCCACCGCTGTTCAGGTTCCTGCAGTACCTCGCCGTATGTGTTTCCATCCTATCATGGCAGGGACATTCTAAGGTCGACACAAGATATAGCTGATAATGGCCACACAGAGGGAGACCCTTGTCATGATTGTGCAGATGTTACTCAGGCACTCTGCCCCACCTTTAGTGATGTAACGACCAAAATTCGACAAGATCTGGTTGCTCTCGTTCAAGAATCTCACAGCAGCCAACGCCACTGAGACCGCCTCTGCAAAGCCCAATCCTGCAGCATGTCTGAGTGGTCCTGATGAGTAGGTACTGTACGGGGTAAACAAGGAACACTAAATGAAATGCCAGACGCCAGCGGTGCTAACCAACGTACTTCCACTTCATATGCAAGAGCTGCTGGATCTCCAGCAACTTCAGTATTTCGTGACCCTTCGACGTCATTTACATAGCACCATGGTGTTCTGATAAGGTGTTGGGAGATCCTCTCGACAGAACAGAGGCATTGGGTGGCGGTGCAATATCCTTATTTTACCCTAGCTGTCAATGGATACGGTAGCGACACAATCCAAGCGTGGATCAACTGAAAGCTTCCTAGTTCGGGGTCTGAACACAATTCCGGTTGCTCCAAAACGAACAGGGGCACGTGAAAACCCGTAATCGGCCCGTAACGCCACGACACGAATGACGAGTGGTGAAAGAGGTGTTGGAACATGTGCTGCTGGCCGATGGTGGCTGCAAGTGAAAGCGGTGCCAACTCGTCGGAATTGCGCTGCAACAAGATTTAGCACACCGTGTCTGTAGCTAGCCGATGAAGCGGTATCAAGTGAGCCATTTGATTCCTCTGTGCGTGAAAGTGGCAGCGTTGGTCCTTTAGCATCTACCATGCTCTCCACCGCGTGCACGTCGTCACTTGGTCGCTCATCTGAAACGGATTGGTCACTTTTACTGTTTAATACTGGTAGATCCACAGTAGACAACAATCTTATAGTGTACGTTGATGCCGACAGAGGCAGCATGGGCGAAGACCAATTGCGTGCCGTCCTGCCATTTGCTTTGGAGTGTCGACGAGTGCAGGAACTAAGCTGTTGCCGATGGTGGGCGAGTCAGCACTCACCCGCGCCAATCTACTCCGGTCTAGGACATTGCAGCACGCCGAGGCAATAGCAGCAGCTACGTGGGTGCCGCACAGCAGCAACTTACGCGCTCAACGTCACTAGTGGCCATCGTCAGGATGTCTTCGCTATCTTCTTGTTTGTTTGTTGCTTGATCTTTCATAGTGCAGGAGCTAGAAGTAGCTAGGCGTAGCTTAGACGCTCGAACTCCGCTTAAATCTAATTCATTCTGCAATGTCCAGTCTCCAGCACAAGCACCACTACAATTGATAGCACTTGCTCCGTGGTAAGGAGAGTTTCTCGTCTTCAGTTAGGCTCTGGGAGATTCATCGTGTCGCCACACACTCTACCTTTGACTACCAGATAGCCATTGGGAACTAGCTGCTATGGCTGCAACTGCTTCGACCAATCGGTGAACTTCAACTTCAACTTCGATGGCTGATACCAATATGGAACACCATACTGCTGGCATCCAACAAAACCAGTTCATGCAAGCGATCGAGTGCATCGCGGCGGGTTTGAGCCAGTAGAATGCTCAGATCTACCAGGATTTCCAGTCGTACCTGCAAGTGTACCACCAATAGCTGCAACAGCAGCTTCAGGTGCAACACGCACAGTGTGAGCACAAAATCGAGGACGTCAGCATGCCGACGTACTATGGTCGCCCGCACGAGTCTGTTGATGAGTTCATCTTCAGAGCAAATCTGTTCATACAAGAAAAGTGCATCGACTTCACGAACTCTTAAAATGGGCCATATGTTGTGGCTATGCTCGCCAGTAACTCCCAATACGAGGCAGCGTCATGGTACCACTCGAATGTGATGGTACAACATATAGCCTACAGCAACGTCGATGAGGTGCAAACAGTACTGACGACAGAATTTGTGCCTCCTGACTAGCAGTTCCGACTGCGTGCGGAGCTACGCTTGTGCAAGCACCGTGGCTCTATGAACAACTACGTCAAAGACTTCCGACAACTCATGGACCAGATTCATGACATTCATCCACTAGACCAGGTGGACAATTTTTGCGAGGGTCTCTGCAATGGGGCGCTGTCCACGACAGTCCTCAAAACACGGCACACACGCTTGTACCGAGGAGGAAGCGTTCTCGACTTGAAGGGACAAGGAGCGACTCCCGACTTGGAGGGAGGAAGAGACGACTTGAGGGCTTGAGGGTAAAATTGCAACTAAATTGAAATGGGATTATAGTTCCTGAACCCTATGAATTAAACCACTAAGGATCCTTGGGGTTAAATGTAATTTAACCTACATATGCAATATAAAACCTTGGGTTGAATCAGGTTGAACTTGAAGATTCTCCTTCGAAGAATCTTCCTGCCGCATGGCGTGTTGTGGTTGGTCACACGAACTCAGGTGACACATCGGCCTTGTTACCAGGTCGTTCCCCAGGAGAAACCATCGCCATGCACATAGAAGTACAATGAACACTTGGCGTAATCACTGATTGCACCAAAAGTGAATGCGAGCAAGCATGTGCCCATGTTTGCGCCACCTTCACTTCCATGGCGGAAGTGTGTGTGCCACACCAATCTCTGATCGCACTGCTCAAGTATTTGACCAGAGGGCCATTATACGTCCTGCTCCAAGTACAGCTCGTAGTGCGATGTCTAACGACAGCATTACGCGTACTATTTCAGCGTATCAAGGTTCCTGCTATTGAAGTTATCGTTCCAAAATTAAAAGTGATTCATTTGGTCATGTGACGGTATTCGTGCGTTCTGATTTCGACAATCTTTTGTCCACACTGGTGCCGACGTTTGCGCTTCTCCCGCTTCCGCTTGCAACGAGTCTTTAATCGCTTGTGTTGCTTGCGCCGACGAGGGAGACGTTTGATGTTACCAGCCGTACTGAGAGAATGCATACTGGGATCAATGCCGATGAGGACGTCAGGAGAGTATCCCGGTCCAAACGTGAACAACGCCTTGGCAAATCCGTCTTTGTCCGCCACATCTTCAGGCGTTTTGATCATTTTTGTATTCTTGTTTTTGGATATGGTCGCCCCTTATGCATCGTTCTTCTTTCGCCTCTTGTTCGTAGATCTTGTTTTGTCACTGTTGTCACCGTTGTGGTGGTCACCGGTCGACTCAGGAGAATAGATGCGTCATACCCGTTGGTTTTCACTTCGTTCATGAACTTACGAGTCTTGGTTTCAAACTACGCCACTGTAAATGCCTTCCGAAGTATTTCACTGCGATGTTTTTGAAACGTATTCCTATAAAAAGGATGCTGCGTAGCTTCCATCTTCTGTCTTGCTGGAACAATATCAAGCTCCGACTTCAGAAACACTCGAACTTCGGGGACATGGATATCTGGGCAAAGAATCTGAACAGTGTAGATGTGTTGATTTTCACAAATACTGCTTGATACGATCTGACAATGAGTACATCCTTGCTCCTTTCGTTTTTGGGTGACCTAGACAAAGTCTAACATCTATGATAACATGTGCATTTTGTAAAGAAAGTAAGAGCTGTTTTCACGAATCATCCATTCCCACAGAACCATTCCCGGCCACGCGCATAACTCCAGCTCAACGGGGTCTTCAGTCTCGTCCCATTCCGCCTAGGCTTTCATCTTCTTATCCATCACCTTCCCATCCTTGTCCAACACAGGTGTTGACTTGACTCGATAACAGCTATCAACCAGTTTCTTCGAACCCTTGTATTTCAGTTGAATCTCTCCCTCCTTCGAGTAACGAAACCGAGTGCACTGATGAAGTTGTTGACGGAAGTAAAGGACGATCATATTTTTGCCTTGACTGGCATAAGGTCGTCCGTCTCATGGATCATAACATCTCCGTTCACAATATTTTCAGGAATGAACCCGGTAGCTCCCTTGCGTTCCGACCAATAGCGCAAACAGGTCTTTTAGAAATCTGGATACTTTGGTTTGGTGAAATATCTTTCGCAAGTCTCAGACTTGTAGTAAATATTCTTTGAGCAATGCTGCATAGCAAATTCAAAGAACACTAATACCTCGTCACCATATGTCAAACAGTGCGCCTGCAGTTTTTCTGAATGTATCTAAGTCTCCTCTTAGCGTCAAGTGCGGAGAACTCGTTCTTGAAGTGATGGCACACACAAGATCGATAGAAAATGAAGGCATTGAATGCATTGGCGAAGAGTATCGTACCCGTTTCAAGTCCTCATGTGTGTATCACCTACGGAAACTGGAGTCGTCGAGATGGCATCAATGGTTATGCTGCTGGGCCAGTTAAGGGGCTCGTGAATGTATTAAAGAAGCGAGCAGCCGTGATTCCAATGTACGAGTATCGGACGAGCAAGGCGTGCTCATGTTGTCACAAGCGACTCAAACAAACACGGCTGTTCACGAAGATGAGAAGAAGAGAAGACGAGGCCGGCATCAGAGAGAAGGAATCCCCGTCTAAGAAGGAGTTGAAGGAGATCGTGTTTGCGAGCCTCGGATTCCCGAACCTCTGCATCTCCCTGAATGCGACGGGGCCACACAGAACCTTGCACAGAGGAAGTGCTTGGAGTATACAAACTCCTAGTGAATGGTAATTCACTCGATTCCCGGTCTTAAGGGAATCGGTTACAGATAAGTGGCAAAACTAAGACTGAATATATTTATAGTTAAGGTTAGAATGGTTCTAGAGGCCAGTGATGTGTGACACATCAACTTATGTGATATACCATATTGTATAACACACCAGTTTGGGTGCACACATCAAGGGTACATGTTGTATGGCCTCTAACCAGGACCCATTGGCTCAGAAGAGTTACACTGAAGGTCGTTCTCAAGAGCAACCGGATCGTCTTGCACTGTACGAACAGTCGATGCAAGTCCAACTTCTGGAACCGAGACTTTAACGCTACGAGAAACATATTGGAACTGCTGGAGAGTGGGTTGTAGGGAAAGCACGGACCAAGAAGGCTCAAAGCATTCAGGCGAGGCGGATAGCGAAGGATGTCGAAGTAAATAGGTGGTTGGAGAGACTCGCAGTGCTAGCGTTGCGGGATATCCATAGCCACCTACATGGTGCAGGGGTTAGAACCCTGAGGATGCAATGACCGATATATTCGAGGTGCACAAAGACCAGTACAATATTTTAAGTGCCCTCCGCATAAGAATCAGCAATAGCTAAGAGAGAGCAGTTAAACTTAGTGCCAACTTTCAATCGGGACTCCGCTGTCATCGTAGCTGACGATGTTCATTAACGTCGTTTTGATCTAGATTGTAGGATCAAATTGTAGGAATTAATCTAAAACGTCCGTTACAGGCCCATTAACGGATGTTAGTGAAGTAAAGTGTAGAAAGACACACAATACATGCGGTACGGACGTTCGTGGACAACAGCTCCTTCACTAACGAACTTGCATTGACGTCTTGCACCCAGAGTTTTTGATACGGTGAGAGCTCAGATTGTAGATTGACGAGAGGGTTCATTGATGAAGGTAACAGGTCTGTGACTTTGTGGCTGTGGTCCAGTTAGAGTGGACGTCTCAATGCAAGACCAACAGAAGCCGCCGTCATTCCCGAGTCTGCCCAAGAGCGCACGTACGTCAGCATTAAACGTGACTGTCTCTCTCTCGGTGGAGTTTGTATTGAACTGATCTGTGTTGCCCAATAGTATTCTCCAAGCTCGAAGCTTTCCTGCCAGTGATGGCGGAGGAGAACAAGAAACTCGATGAGGCCGTAGCAGCAGGCGAAGGTGCCAAGCACAATATCGAAGTGGAGGAAGACGGGGGAGAGAAGGATGAGGAGGACGGAGATGAATCAATGACTAGAAGCGATGGGGAGAAGGAACACAAGGCCCCAGTGATTGCAATGGTACGTGGTAGCACTTGCAACTGCAGTTCAAAGGCACAGCAAATTGCGAATGGGTTCTTCATGTTACTGTACAATGGTTAATGTTGATATCATGGTGCTGGTTGTTGGTCACAGAATTTTGCATTGGGTACGATGGATGAGGATAGAAACGATAGTGACTCGGAGACGGCCAACCCAGAGGCACAGGTCAAGACTCAAAAGATACCAGAAAGGTGGAGGAATCGTTGTTCAAGATGCGAATCGAGAAACCGAGCAATAAACCCCGGCCAGTGATCCAGGAACTTAATTGATCTCTGAGGATAAAGGCATGACATGGCGTTTGCTAGAGAGAGAAGAGCGGAGATATTTAGGACACTGAGGCTCAAATTAAGTGAGTGGCGTACACTGACCGCCTATTAAATCTAGTACTAGCTACTCTCTCCTAACTACTGAGGTTTCTTGGGCCTATAACACCAGCAGAGCTGACAGGTCTCCCCAATGAAGGCATCACCGGATGGAGAAGCTCTTCACTTAGAAGAGCTTCTCCACGTTCTTGCTATCCCTGTCCAGGACTTCAGGTTGAAGAGCTGAGTGAACTTCCAGCTCACTGCGGCGCTGATGCTTAGTAGGGCCATGGAGAGCGCTGTGGCACCCTCTGGTGAGACTGGACTGTGGCTTGAGCAGGGGGATGTCGACGAAGTGCTCCATTCTAATCGAACACATTCCCTGAAGTTTTCAATGCGCCAACCCACGATGAACTACATACGCTCGACAATGTTGCAGGAGAAAACGCATGGACCAAACTAGTTTAAGTCCTCTACCAACTCAAGATGTTGCTGTCGTACAAGATGGAACGAGTTAGCAGGCTTCCCGTCAAGTGTAGAGAGGAGAGTACGTCTGAAACGTGCTCGAACTACGGAGGTCTGAAACGAGATCTCGTTGGCAGCACCGTGCACAGGTGCGAGCCTTGCAGTGAAGTCCTTTGGACAGGGACGACAAGAGCGTGGAGAAGCTCTTCGCTCAGAAGAGGTTCTCTATCCAGTGATGCTTTCATCGGGGAGACCTGCATTCGTCACGGTACGGTACGTCATACACATCAGCGAGGAATGCCTTATAGGCCCAAGAAACGACAGTAGCTAGGAGAGTGCAGCTAGTACTAAATTTCAAAATGCGGATGACCTGCAAGCAACGCAATGCTAACCGCGCGCCAACTCCTTGTCTCTCATAACTTACACTCCTAGCCTAGTGAAACTGACTGCAAAGTAGTTCAGAACGTCTTGACTGGCGCTTGCTGTACGAAAAGGCGTGCCATATCCGTCCGTCGAGTAGGATCCAGGTCGAGTCGTCGCATTTCACGTGCCCTGCACTTCGACGCGAGATGGCAGGCAAAAGCAACGACAAGTTCTACAAGACCGTCGTGTTCGCAGAGGACATGACAGACGCCATGCTCGAGAAGGCGTTGAGCACGGCGAGAGACGCTTTCCAGTTGCAAGTCACGGTGCGTGTTCTGTCTTGACTTGTGATGGCACGAGAGGACTGTCGAATGCTTATATGCTGCTGTTGCAATTGTGGATAGTCCGAGAAGACCTTCTCGACCATCGCCGAGTTCGTGCGACGAAACATGGAGAAGGAGTATGGCCGTGGCTGGAACTGCGTCGTGGGTTCATCCTTCGGCGCCTACGTGACCCACGAGATCAAGACGTATGTCTATTTCAGCGTAGCTGCCGGCGTCTCTGTGCTTGTCTGGAAGACATAGTTCCTTCCTGACAATAGGGTGATACAATTTAACAAATAAGGAAGTAGCGGGTGCCTCTGCACGCTTTTCATTTGTGTTTCTTGATCGCCGTTGATGAGGCCGTCGCCTGTGTCATATTCGCCTCGACAAACTGACATATAGCAATGGGACTCAGTTGAAGTGTACTGTACACTAAAGTCCCGTCCCGAACCCGATGTTCATACCAAACCAATCGGTTTCGGGACTGGGCTGTAGCTTTTTGCCCATCACATTCGCATCACTCAAGCCGCTGCTCATCATGGCGTCGGTCCGCCCGCTGCTGCGTCGCTTCTCGTCGCTCCTGGGAACTTCCGCAGCCTTCAACTGCCTATAGACGCCTCCGGCTCATCTCTTCATGCTGTGGTTCCGTCCTCGGCATCTCCTTCGTCCCCTGCGCTGCTCTGTCTGCCGTCCACTTTTGGGACCGCCGCCCGCGACTTCCGTCGGCAGTTCGCTAGCGACGCTTTGACTCGGGACTTCTCTCTGTTTGGCGTGGATTTCCGTCTACCAGACAGTGATTTCGGTGGTGGACGGATTGAACGAGATGCTGACGACGTACTGAGAGCTGCCGATGCGCTGGAGCTGCAGGAGTTTTCGCTTGTTGGCTGCAGCCACGGCGCCAATGTGAGCGCTGTGCTGGCTGCTAAACACCCAGAGAGAGTCTCGAGACTCGTGCTGGTCAATGGCAATGTATGGAGCTCATCACAAGAGAGTGTGTGGTAGACTTACAAGATCAATAGACTGACTGAGAGACTTGGTGTTGTAGGCGTTCGTGAGTGACGAAGACTTGGAAGATCTGGAGGAGCACGAGGACGTGACTTCATGGTCTCAGGATATGCGGGAAGCAGGAGAAGCTATCTATGGAGTGGACAACCTGCAGGACAAGTGGTCAGGTGCGCTGACAAAGATCAATGTGGGTTGTTGCTAGCGACTGACAAGTTATATGCTGTATGATTGTTTCTATAGAGATGATGGAGGATCTCCGCCGCGTAGAGAGAGAGGATGGAGGCGACCTGTACTGCGGCCACTTGCCGTTTGTCAAGTGTAAGACGTTGGTGGTAGCTGGCGGAAAAGACAAATTTGTCCCGACGTTCCACGGCGAGTACCTGAGCGAGCGCATCATGCACTCGCGATTGGAAGTAGTGGCCGAGGGTGGCCACGACCTTGTGCTGTCCGATGCTGAGCGGTTCAACACGTTGCTGAGTTCCTTCCTCCATGAGCTTGATGACAAGCTGACGCAGAGCCGTGAGTTTGTGGCCGTTCCGTCCAAGGCGTAGGAATGCAACGAGGTAGTGTCGGCAGATAGTCAACCAGCGCGCCCACAGGCACGCTCCTCATAGAGTCAATCCGCCGAACACCTACCGACGTCCCTTAGAAGGATGTCGACGAAGTGCTCCATTCTAATCGAACACATTCCCTGAAGTTTTCAATGCGCCAACCCACGATGAACTACATACGCTCGACAATGTTGCAGGAGAAAACGCATGGACCAAACTAGTTTAAGTCCTCTACCAACTCAAGATGTTGCTGTCGTACAAGATGGAACGAGTTAGCAGACTTCCCGTCAAGTGTAGAGAGGAGAGTACGTCTGAAACGTGCTCGAACTACGGGAGGTCTGAAACGAGATCTCGTTGGCAGCACCGTGCACAGGTGCGAGCCTTGCAGTGAAGTCCTTTGGACAGGGACGACAAGAGCGTGGAGAAGCTCTTCGCTCAGAAGAGGTTCTCTATCCAGTGATGCTTTCATCGGGGAGACCTGCATTCGTCACGGTACGGTACGTCATACACATCAGCGAGGAATGCCTTATAGGCCCAAGAAACGACAGTAGCTAGGAGAATGCAGCCCAATATTGAGCCACATACGCACGCCGCTATAGACCCGAAACTTACTCTCCCACGTTCACATTAACATAGAGCCTCCATCTTATGTTTCTCACTCTGCCTATTTACTATACGCCTTCAACCTCTTCAGAACCGCCTGGGATCATGAGAACGAAGTTGGCGTGGTAGTCGCCATGTTGGGCGGCGCCATGGACAGCGCACGATTGTATCCCTGTGGTGGCTGCTGCTGTTCATGTTGCTGCGGGTACGAATACTGCTGCAACTGGGGCTGCTGCTGCTGTTGTTGTTGTTGCTGCTGCTGCTGTTGCGGTTGCTGCGGCTGGTAGTTCACATACGACGGTACTGGATTCACACCAAGATTCAAGTTTGCCCGGCGGCTCGGATCAGCAAAGAATTCCTGGTCCACGCTGCCTCGAGGCGGGGATGCTAACATGGATGGGGTCATGGCATACGATGATGGCATGCTCATGGTACGCTTCAGCGGCGCTACACTACCGGTAACTGGCGCCGCACCGACGTAATAGCCGTAGCGGTTTCCTGCATAGGCGCCACCTTGGTTCGGGCCAAGACCCATACTCGCCCCTGCTCCTACTCGAGGGTCATCCTCAAGAATATTCTGCAGCAGCTCTCCGAACCCCTCTTCGTCCGTAAAAGGCGCCGGTGCTAGTTGTTCGTACTCTGTCGGACCCTGTGACTGCACATATTCAATACCATTGGTTCCATACACGGGAGTGTAGGCCCCACCGTACGTTTTGGTCGGATTCTCGTATCCGTAGACTTGAGGGAGTCCTGTAGGCAGCGTTGCCAGCTCGGGTTTCATAAGCTGAGGTGACGCGTAAGCTCGTGTGGCCGGTGAGGAAGTTGCACCACTTGAGACGCTCCGCGAACGCTTTGGAGGATTAGTACTAGATGACGCTAACGATGACGAGGGCGGCCCGAATGCACGAGTTTGTGTAGGCGACGACCCAGCGCCGACTACGTGTTCCGACGGCGAAGTCCAGCTCGGACTGTCCCATGCTCCGCAGACGCAGCACTGCTTCGTCGTACCGCATTCCGCCAAGCGCCTTGCTGATTTCCATTCGGCGGTTGTACTCGGCTTCCTCCACCGCTTTGGCCAAGTGCCATTGATCCTTACCACACCGACAGTGTTTTCCTTCAGCACCCTTGTAACGCCCTGCTTGGCTTGATAGACTAGAACCTCCATTTGCCGGCACTACTGCGCATTCGCAGCATTGGAACATCTGCTTGAGCGGAAAGTACCAAGCCAGTTAGATTTGAAGCGGGGAACCAGCTCTTGCGGTCGCGGGTCTTTTCAGGCCCGTCGCCAGCATTGTTAGAGCTGTACCGCGTACCAGTCTGGTGAATGCAATCGCTGGCCGGATTCAAAGCTGCAATCACTTTCGCGCATTGTCGATGGCTGTTGTATGCCCACGAGTCGTCATGTGAGCTGTCCTCGTGGCGGCGATCATCACCGCGAAGCCGATCAATTGGAGCCAGGATCGATAAACTTTGAAATATTGCCGTTGTGAATTGGGGCTGCGATCGACCGACGCAAACTGCAGCCATGGCTGAAAAAAAACGATCGGAATTGTTTGTCCTGCTGAGTGTCACTCGGGTGTTTTCAGGTTGAGTGACGTAGTCTAGCTGTGGCTGGCAGTCAGTGCTGGAATGTGGACCCTGAATATCCTCGACCGTTAATAACAAATCGACTGACGAGATTTTCGTACGCCGCAAACGCGTCGCGGGCGTGGCGAACTTCCGGCGGAGAAAGAGAAGAAATGAACACGGAGCCAGTCAGCTGGTGCTCCAACTGATCGGTGGACACTCTTCCTGAGGTCCCAACGGACAGACAGACGGACAGACAGACAGTGACAGCTCTGAGAGAGAGAAGGAGCAAGTAGTGAGGTGGAAAGGGAGCGGAGAGTGCCGCCACGTCACACACACAGGCACCCCATCGCATACTTACTCCTAGTGTGTTCATCAGACCTCCGGGAGATTGAGCGCGCTTGGTCTCGGCCAACCAGCCGGAGACCTGTGAGAGGAGCGACGGGCGCGAACTCCAGTCGAGATTTGGCCGCATCAGTTGCTACGAGATGCCATGCGTAACTTGGTGGCGTAACATTTGAATGCAGAGATTCTACATGGTGACAGAGCCCCCACACTGAAAGTGTTGATGAAAACAACGGTCGAGGCCGACACTGGAGTAGTGCGACTGGCTGGTGCAGCCACTACACAATTAAACTCAGTTGCAATTGCAATTGCTGCCCAAAACAGTCGGATCGCATGATAGTCTCCGGTGGATGTGTCCTCTGGATCTCAGACCCCATCGTAGTGCTGCGGATTGCGCCCAACGCGAGAAGAAATAGAAGGCAGTTGGTTGAAGAGCAAGTACGTCAGCTCCACATGTCGTTTGACCAGCGTTGCATGTCTTTTGCGAACTTCTGGTCGCCTCCAGGCAGTGCTCATTACTAGTTAGACCACCATATCGGACACATTAACTGTTGTTGTTTACATGCTTTAATATATTGTAGTGGCAATGCATCTGGCAGTGCAGTTGAGCCGATATCTTTGAGCGCCGACACATTTCGGGAATCGAGAATTTCGGTGCGTCACGTCAGACGAACAGCTAGGGGCATTATCCCACGTCTGCCCCCACGCGGGAAGCGGTGTGCCGGGAGCTATGGGAATAACGTTATCACCAGACTGAAGAGGATGGATTCACTGCGGTGCTGGCCTGCCGCCGTCGCCGTGGTGATTCAATCTAAAATGCCGACACTGACCAGCGTGTATATGGGAGTTCTAGCACCAGTGCGAGATGTGGTCCGTGTAAAGGCCGAGCCTGAAGGTCCAGGCGGTCCGTCGCCAGGTGATTGATGTCGAATCGACATTGTCGATGCAGTTCAACCATGCCAATCGTCCAGTCGAGTCGTAAGTAACGAGTATAGCTACGCTTGCAACGGTCACAGGCCACGACCAGCGAGCAGACCAGCCAGAACGAGCGCGCTTCATCTGAATTGGAGCGAACATTATTCTCAATAGCCTGTATTCAGACGCCAAGTACATCGGGCGGCGGTAGCGGCGGTGGCGGCGGTGGCAGCGGCATTTGCATCGTGCCAGGCTTGGTCCTTCTTCCAAATCACTCGCGTGAATGGAGAGCTTCAACTTGATCCAGCACAAATCGCGCATCAACTGCCGTAATGGCCCTTCTGTCAGCGTGTGTGAGACTTGAGGGAAGCCGGCTTGAGGGGCGAGAGACTGACGGAGCGGATCAAAGTCGCCGATCTTCGCTCCACCGAGTTGACCGGATGGAACCGAACAAGTACCACCTGGTGGCACCTCCAATCCTCACCCGTGCACGAGCCAGATGCTCTGATTGCTCCATGCTGACGGACTACAGAAAGCTGCCAGTCGAGACGATGCCATGCTGCTTAGTCGAATGAGCCGTGCCTTTACGCGTGCAAATCTAGCGTCATTGCTCTCCGCGACTGTACGTCTGATACCAACACGTCGAGTTGGAACACGAGTCGCGCGCAGCCATCCGCGGCCGATCTGGGCAAAGTGTTGGGCTTTGCAGTTGATTCGCTGACGTACTTCGACGCAGTCACAGCCGGGGTGGAGTGGCTTCAGGATTGAAAAGTCGAGATCCACCCTTGAGGATCGCGGTGCCGGCTGCCTCGATCTGTTGAAGTGCGGCCCATCTGGGAGATTCAAGTCGACGGCTCGGCACTGCGAAGTCGCGACCCGAGGTGCATGTACCGATACAAGGCATGGTCCCCTGTCGTGTGTTCTTAGAGTGACAATCGGCGGCGTTGACGTCCAGTGTGGAAAGCTGCTAGATCGAGCCAAAATCCAAAGGCAGATTTGCGTGAAGCGCTTGATGAGTGGAAAGCACCGTCTCGCTCCTTTCTTGTGAAATGCACGTGAAACTAATCTCAACTGCATCACTGCTGGACACGACGAAGCCGTCGTCGTGTCCACTGTGATGCCGCATATTGCGCCTGGCAAAACGATTCAGTCCTCGTACTAGTACATACCACAGCCGATGAGGTGTTGTATGCCCACTTGTTTTTGAACACACCAACGAAAACCTAACGAACGTTTATTAATCTTCTGCCATGTCACGTGCATGTGCCCTACGGTCCAGCGGCAACACCACCGCGCCTTCTTCGGTGTAATGACGCGTGGAAGCCGCCGTCCGATCAGAGGACACTTCAGATGATGCCGTTGCTTCCTCTTTCTCGCGTACCTTCTTGATCGCCACGCTCTCATCCACTATCGTGTTGCTACTCTGCTTGTGTTCACTTGCCACATGACGATCCACAACCGTTTCCAACTCGCTAATGGGCCAGTTCTCGATGGCCGGTTCTAAGATAAGTTTCTGTGCCACAAAGAGGTTCGCGTCGCGGTTACCCCAGTAGATAACGTGTGCTGTCAGGGCAAATAAATACTCGTTCGCGATCTCGATCTCGTTTTCTTGTAGCGAGTAGTCGACTGGAAGCCCTTGGCACAACCGACCGAACACCGCTACATTCTCAGTTGTTGCATCGCCCTCCCGCTCCTCTCGCTGCTGCTGCTCATCTTGTGCCTGCACTCCATCTGAATGCCGCTGGACTTGATACGGCTGCGTGACAGCTGCTAGTACGTCAGACAGAGGCGTCATTGATGCAGGATTCTCTACGAGCCCTACGCTGTGCGCACCGGCCAGTACTTGGTGCTCGAAGTCTCGTCGCCAATGCCGAAGGGAGGACCACATTGCGCGGAACGAGTTGCGCAGCTGGTACTGGAAGCGCAGCTTGCCCTCAAACGTGCGAATAATCGCAGCTTTCGAATGTGCCCGCAGCGGGTTCAGAATAGGCTCGATACGATAAGCAACCGGGTCGTAGGGATGATAGATGTTGAACAACCGCTGACAACGAGGAAGTTTGAAGTTACGGTCCAGCTTCTGCCCCCGAACATTCAGAAACAGCCCCACTGGGGAACCGAAGCAAAATAGGTCTTCCACATCAAACAAAAGCTTAGGAACCAGCGGGATGGCGCTACCGTTGGGAAGCGCAGAAGCAACAGACCCTGATAACTTTTGCTGAGGCCTCTTCGTTTTCAGCTTCTTTGGCGTGGGTTTCTTCCGACGAGGTGTAGATGTTGGCTTCTTGCGACGACTGCTTAGTGTTATCGGTGAGGCGTACCGGCTTGGCATTTGCTGCTCACACTCAATATCCTCTATACGTTGCGAAGAACTTTTCCCTATCCCGTTTACACGTGACATCTCTGACATGGACCTTGAGCGGCGTTTCATCGTTCTATCCAACATAGTGGCGTCAAATCCTAAGATGCTGCCGTTGTCATTCAATGCTCCATTCACTTTGACCTCTTCATCGCTGTTGGTGCTGCTCTTGGCCTTGCTATCAGTACCGTTTATAAATGATACCGATACCTCTTCCTCATCGCTGCTGCCTTCATCATCCGTGCAGGCCGTGCTGTGTGGCTCCTGCACATACACCTGCTGATTGTTCAAAATGTCAAAGCAAATAATAGAACCCAAGGAGTGCGCAATGATAGACACTTTCTTGCGCTTCGGCCCGGTTGATCGGCTGGAATCCATCCAGTCGGGATGACGCGACTGGAACAGCGTAAACACACGGTTCATCTCCTTGGCTACTTCGTCCAAAATTACCTGGTGGAAGAGTGGCGACATGAAGAAGAGCACGTCCAGCACCGTGTCGTTGGCCAGTTCGCGAAGCTTGGGGATAGCTGGTAAAGTTACATCGTGAATGAGCTGGTCAAGACCGTCCATGTGCAATTTGGAATGCCATTCAATGGGCAGAAACTCCACTCGTGGTTGGCGAGATGATTTTTTGTCTTCACCTTCCGCTACAGCCTCCTCACCACCCAGGTGGGCAAAATGAGCTGAGCATAGAGCTTCACGATTCAACTCCCGAAGCGTTGTGGCGCAATCAATGATGGATCTCAGCGTAACGACGTTGATGAGATCCAACGTTTTAAGCGCATCGCCGATGCCATGCACAATGAGCACAAGGTGGTCCACTTCCTCTTCAATATCGTTGTCGTCCTCAGCTATCACAAGCGGCTTGCCGGTGGAAACATCACAAACCATCGCATCCTTCCAGAGCTGAAGATTTGTCGGGTCAGTGCGTACACGCGGATCACCGCGATATACTCGCCGTTTGCTTGTGAATGGTGTGGTGCCTGCGAGAAGGCGCTTGTACTGCATGATGTCTTGCACACCTTTAAACTCCACCAGGTGGCCTTCTACTGGCACACTGAGCGTACACTCCTTTTCGGCACGAGTCGCTCGAGCTGCCTCACTGAGACTGGCACGGGAGCTAAAGAAACCGCGGGGCTTCTTTAGTTCAAGGTCCATGAGGCGCTGCCTCTCGAGCGGATACAGCGCCATGTAGTACACGAATGCACTCTCTAGTACAGCTGCTGCCTCTGGATTGTATGGGGCTAGTCCATAGTTGCGCTGGGCATAGACCCAGCGAGAGCGGCATACAACGATCTCTTCCAATTCCGGCCAATACACAGGCGTCATTCGCATACACTCGAGATCCACTTCGTGACGTCCTTCATCTACCAACACGACATTTGATGGCCCCACGGGGCCAGGGAGCTTGACCTTCTGCTGCTGGTACCATCGGAACTTTCGCTCTAGGCGGCGACTCTCGTGTGTGGAGAACTCGATCCAGCCTCCGGAACTGTGGGGATTCCCGAAGTACTAGAATTGTTGTTGGGTTGGGGCTGCTGGCTAGAATTCATAGTGGCAGTATTCCCATCTGGTGACGATTTTGCTCGACCATTAAGTCCACTTGGTAAAACTTGTCCGTTTCCACTGGCGATGTCTACCTTCTTGTAAAACCAAATGGGGAAGGCGTTCGCATCCTGTTCAGCCAGTTCTGAAGTGAGCATCGCATTGCCAGCCACTTGCTCTGGAGTAAGCGGCACACCGCCAATCCCCGGGAATTCTCGCTGTAAGTCGTTGTACAGCATTTCGTTCTGCAACTTGATTGTAGCTAGGAACTCAAACAGCTTGTAGTGTGACGCAATGATCCGCATCCTCTGATGCACCGAGCGGATCACTTCACTGCGTCTTGACGCACTCAGTGACTCGTACGGTCCTCGCCCCAGAATGTTCCACTGCACCATACTCAAATGCTGATCCAAGACCTCCGTCGCCGAGTACAAATGCTCCACCAGCGCTTGGACTCTTGTGGTGCTTCCTTCCAAGAACAAATCTGTCCGGTCTTCAATTTCTCTCGAGAGGGGAACACAATGTGACTAGGAAAAATCACCACATACCTCACCACACTCTCAGCTGCTCCCAACGGCGGCAGCACCACGTGACGGAGGAAAAAGCTACGTCTCATCGAGTTCTTGGCTACAAAGTAGAGCTCTGGGAGCTCCTCGCTCGTCACGAACTGCGCCAATCCCTCCACGCCACGCAGCAGAGGCACCGCCACTTGGCTCTGCAGTGGCGCCAAAGGCCCTGGTAGTCTCGTGGTCTCCACTTTCATCTTGATGCGGTAAAACAGTCGCTGTCCTGTGCGTGTGCACGTCAGTCGAAGCGTTACAATCTGGCCATGGGTGTGAGTGGCGGCGTCGAAAACGCAGTCGCGAGTGGCTCCGGCGGTGCGTTTCATGAGGTCGGGGCCCTGCGGATCATTGTGCTGGAGATCTGACCACAGAGCGCCAACAGAAATGGGAACGGTGTGAAGGTGGACAGAGTGTTCCACACGCCACCGGCAGATCCGTCCCCGTGTCGCTCCGCCATGTCGCGTCGGGCGTCGCGCACCATCTCCGCTACGTGGTACATCTTGGTTCCTTTAACAGAAAGAGGTTAACTAATGAACGAATTGTGACTGTCTTGATTTGGTGGTGGTGGTTGCTATGGTGCTTTATTCTCACTTGTCTTCAGCGAACCACATCAGAAGGCCCTCGGCTGAGGCGGGAGGAAGGAGGAGGCTTTTCTCCCTCGATGGCTTTTAGCTGATGGCAAACGTGAAACTGGTTGATCAGACTCGGAAATCTCATCTCAATACCCTTATTAAAGGGTTAGACTGGTAAAAAGGGTGGCATCGGAACAAGGCAACAATGGCGAGGCAGTTGGACGTCGCGACACACTCACTGCGATGCCTAGTTCGACGGCGACAGCAAATCTACACATCTAGCTACAGTCGCATATTCTTCTCCAGCGTATCCTCTTCACAACCACCTAGTTCTCACACACCAACTCCCTCTAACAACGCTGTTCTCGTCCATCAAAGCTTAGTCACTACCGCCCCAAACCTGCTAGCTTTGCAGCGCGTCCAGCAGCTCTTGCAACAGCCCCAGAGCCGCGTACTATTGCTCACAGGAAGTGGCGCCTCTGGATCAACTTTACGCGCAGAATTGGAGCGAGATACGTCCGTGTTCGAGCTAGAGCGACGCGGCCACGGAATCTTCGGAGTGCGCGAGTTCTGCCGATTGTTGCTGCGGGAGAGCGGCCGCGAGCGTCGCGTCTTTGGTCGTGCGCAGTTGGCGGCATTGCTGCTCCATCATTCAGATACGCTTTCGTCTTCTACCTCGAGGTTTGCAGCGGTATCGACATTGCAGAGACGCAAGCGTGTGCAAGATCTTCTGCAGCTTTTTGGCTGTTGGAGCGAGAAGGAGTCGCTCCAGAGCAGTACGCAGCAGTTGCAGGAGATAGTCTAGTGGCACAAGAGCTGGCAGAATCGTATGCAAAGTATCAGGAGCTATTAATGCAGCACAACGCCACGTCATGGGACGGACTGGTGATGGACGTGTTGGCAATGTGTGGAGTGCAGAAAGGAGAGGACGCCATGACTGGGGAGTTTAGTGAAGGATTGCTTCGGCAATACACAGATGTAGTGGTGGACGATGTACAGAGGACGACGCCTGCTATGGCACGGCTTGTGGGGCACCTGTGTGCGCAGCCGAGTGTGCAGTCCAGTGCAAGCTTCAGCCAAGTGGTACTCGAAGGAGACTACTGTCTTCGAACGCAGATTTTAGAGCGACAACTGCTGGAGACATCGGAGCATACCGGGCACAGGCGCACAATAACGCAGACAACGTTGAAACTGGATGATGAAACCGCAGAAAAGCGCGTGAAAATGCAGGCGTTCGCGCAGCAACTTCTGACCTCGAAATCTGATGGCGGTAAGAGCAAGAAACTAAGCCCACCCGCTGTGCCTTCACCTGTACCGTTGCGGTGTTTGCGCTTCAGCAACTCTGAGGCCGAGGAAAGGGAAATTGGTGCATTTATTGCGGACACCCTGAAACAGGAAGGAGCAACAGGCATCACGGTACTTTGCCCGTCCTATGTAGATGTACACCGGATCACAATGGCGTTTAGAAAGCAAAACCTTCCAGTCCGAGCGCTCAACAATCAGTTCTCCGGAGCTTTGAATCACACCGGTGCGCCTGTTCACCTTTTCGATGAGCCTGGTGTCAACACGGTGTATTCATTGATATGCGCGCTGTGTTTTCCCAGTGACTCACGTCACCTATACAACGTGCTCCGCTCAGATTCCTTTGGTTTTTCGCCAGAGCTACTTTCGTGGTTAATGGAAAAGGAGCACCGCAGCCATGCTGACTTGTTCCAAGTCCTTGAAGAATTCGTTGAAAGCCGTGGCAAGTCTCTCTTTGCCTCACTCCAGAATAATGTCAATGTGCAAGGTCCCCCACATGCAATCTCTCTGCAACTTGAAAGTGGTCTTGAAACGGCGGGATCATTCGTCGCAATTATCAAGCGCCTACGTGGTGAATGCCACAAGTTGTCTGCTGCCGAGATCGTGCACAGCTTTCTGTCGGATACTGGCCGCTTAGAAACGCTACTGAGTCCTAGCTCCCCGGAACAAGAGCGAGAATCCCTGGCACTAGCGGGCTTTCTTCGAGAATTAGAGACTGCGCAGAGCGTCGTGAACAGTACCCAAGTGACGTTCGTGGCTCCGTATTTGCAGCAACTGAGAGACCAACCTTACCTCATCGGTATCGTGGGAACAATCTTCACAAGAGATCGATGACGACGGATGGACTCAGATGCTGGAAAATCATGTGTGCGTGTTCTGCCATTGACGGCACGTGCTCTGGAATTGCTAGAAGCTTTGGTAAAAGGCAATGGTGAAGATAGACGTGTTTTGGTGCTGATATCAATGCGCGATAGTAAGTTCCCAGGTCGAATGAAGCGTTTGACACTGCCACTTCCGTATGATGTGCTGAGTAAGCCTTATCCGATTCAAACTCGTGCTGAACACCTCGAGCACACAGAACAGCTCGCGTACCAGGCCTTCACGCTGGATACGTATGATGAAATGGTTCTGTCGTTTGCAGAGCTTGCAGCGACCAAGCGCGAAGTTTTGAGCCGCACTTTCAAACCGATCTGGCACGAAGAAGATCAGCCGACATCCAACGAAGGTGGTACTAAAGGCGAAGGAGATGGCTCAAATAACATCACATCTTCACAATGCGAGTCAAGCAAACAAGCACCGACTGCTCTCACTGTTGCTACAATACGCGCAGAGCCACCCCTCAGCGCTTCACGCTTCTGGTATTTAGAGATGGCTGAATTTCTGCGCACGTTTGTGAACCGTGTCATCTTACCGATTTGGCGCCAACCAAAGCAATTGCCGATTGCCGACGTTTCTTCGAGAATCAAGTGTCGTAGAAAAACTGAGAACAAGCAGGATGTGGGGAAACAAAGGGCAGAAAGCTACATCACCAGTGCCTGAGGTTCCTAACGGTGCTCAAGATTCGCTGCTGCCAACGGAAAAATTGACGTATGAGCCGCCCCATTTGTCGTACTCTCAGATCTCTGAATACCTCCGCTGTCCGCACCGATACTTTCTGGCTCGCGTGATGAAGCTTGGTGGCGACACATCCGCCTCCATGATGTTTGGACGCGCGTTGCACGAAAGCGTAGCCGCATTCGCTACAACACTCGCCGCTGCGCAACGTAGAGGAGACGACGTGGGGAATGCGAAAGCTCTTGCGGGTGTAGAAGCTGAGGAGGCTTTTGTGCGCGCATGGGCAGATGATGGCTTCGGACTTTTAGCTCGAAAGAGCAAGCCCAGTTCCTGTTTGACCGTGGCATGTTGGCGCTGTGGGATTTCATGGATACCCATTACGAGAACCCACAAGCACAAGAAATCCTCCACGTGGAAAGAGAGTTTTCTGTTTATGTCCCTGAAGCCAATGTAGAGCTGCGCGGCGTCTGGGATCGCATTGACCGTGTAGCCCACGGCGACGGATCTTTCTTTTACGTTATCAAGGAGTTCAAGTCGAATATGAGTGGCGCCGAGCGCAACATGCGAAAGCTGGCAGATGAAAGTCTACAGCTCAAACTATACATGTATGCCTTCCGCAAGGTCTTCGGTGAAGCCCGCACGGTGCTCAACTGCAGCAGATCGGCGGGAGCTACCCCCACGCCGACATTAATACCAGCAAGGCTGCAATTCGAAAGACTACTCGCAGTGGCAACGAAGCACTTGTTCTCTTTTCGGACAAAGCAATGCAGGAAGCTGAAGCAGCTGTTGGCAAAGTTGCGTTGGGATTGCGTTGCGGAGATTTCGGCCCCACACCGAGCTTCGCTGAGTGTGCCTTCTGTCCATACGCTGGATCTGCTTGTCACTTTACCACAGACGACGTCTCCCATGAACCTCGCTCCGCAAGAAACAAGAGCTCAGTATAAATGATCAATTGGCAGCGAAGCAAGCCCATTGATGGCGATAAAATACGGGTTTAGGTGACAACAGCGCTGCTGATGGCTCTCCTGCACAACTGACACTTGATCTGGCTCTTGGTCCCTGTCAAGCGAGAAGTGTAAGCTGAGTTTCGCCAACATCTGGAGGCCTTTGCACAGTTCCTGTCGGGAAGCTTCAATGTATTGCATGAGTAGCTGAAATCACCACGTCTATCCCCCGCTTTTCGACATCGGGTGTCTGACTCACGATTCATTGTCACAGTGATCCAGCAGATTATAGTGATGCTCCAACAAATGGCGATGTACGAGAGCATTGGGCTGGCCCTCAGACTATTATGTGGTATTTGTCCCGCTGTATTTACCCCTGTGTGCCACACGCTTAGAAGCTGCTGGATTCATCGTGCACACTCCGCGAGGTGTTGTTGCCGGCTAAAGCGAAGCAGCGTATAGTATGGCTTCCGCAGCATTCGTTTGTACCCGCTGCGACTAATTTGCGCGTATTGCATCGGTGCTTGCGTGCACGAGAGCATAACGATTTTGCTACCATTATAAACGCAGCTCTATGATTTTGCGAGTTCTCTGTAACGAAGGGTGGAGCAATCAACACAAATGTAGACAAAGACAACACTTCAATTTGCGTCGGGCGCTTAATAACAACTCGCTTTGAGAGTCTCGCCTTTGTGAGGAACCGGCACTGATCAACTTAGTAAAATCTGGTGGTAATGCACTCGCGTTGCTGTCCGCTGAGTGCTACGTCGAACTCAGGGATCCCCTTAAGTTTTCCCAACAGCATCTGACGGCGCTTGAACCCGGCAAATGTGAAGAGCACACGAGCACCTGCAACCGTGATACCGCCTAGACGGTCTTGCCTTCGGTACATTTCCGGATGGTCACTGGTGGCACCACGTAGCTATCCTCGACGTCTCCTAGGGAGTTTTCATCCGAATCCGAGTCGCTAAAGTAGTCGACGACATACATTTCATCACCTTCCTCTGTCTCGTCAGACGATCGGACTTCATTTTGTTCGGGTGGAACATCAACTGGCCACATGTACGGCATTTCATCTTTAGCTCTGTTGTTTCGTCGACGCGTGAGGTAGTTTCTAAGACGGTCTCGCTTGCGTCCTCGACTTGACATCACCGGTGACTCGCACTCTGATTTAGCTGCTGGCACGAACACTCTGTGGAGCAGCCCCTCAGCTTTCGCGCTTGACCGACGGAACAAACTCCCACGGTTGCTGGAGCACGTGGGGCTGTCGCTGGGGTCGCTGGGGCTATTCTTTTCAGAACCACTCGATGACGACGACGAGTGGCGGAACCTCCGCAGCATAAATCGCATGATGGTCGTAAATATTGCTAAAGTCGAAGGTCGCTGGTCTTGAGGACTGCACGAGGACGCGCACGTTCACACACAAAGTGATTCGATCCCACGGCACTACTCCACTACGGAGTATATTTGTGAATGGCAGTTGACAACCGTGGGCAGGGTGTTGGGAGATAAGGCAAGACCTGTTTAGCACATGGGAAGCTGCAGCCGCGTCTCGGTACAGGACGCACCAAACACCAGGCCGGCAGAGAAAAGTTAGCGGCTCTATGAGAGCATGTGGTTGTTTACTTTTAGCGGACGACTGCGAGCATTGTCTTCTGTCCAAAATGTCCTTCTCTTACAGCAAAAAGTTTTATTTTGCCAGACGTTTTGACAGATTTCGATATGGGAGAGAGGCGATTGTCAAACGCTTGTCAATGACAAATGTCCTCCATTGTCTCAATCAAGAGGACTCTTGAAGGCCATCATGTCTGAGTCAGTATAACGTCTATTGAAATGTAGTAGTACTAGCTACTCTCTCCTAGCTACTGTCGTTTCTTGGGCCTATAGCGCGTTCCTCGCTAATGAGTACCGCACCGTGAGGGATGCAGGTCTCCCCGATGAAGGCTGCACCGGATGGAGAACCTCTTCTGAGCGAAGAGCTTCTCCACGTTCTTGCTGTCCCTGAATTGCTCCCTCCCAACTCAAAATGCCGTCGGATTGTGCTCTTCGACGCTGAGGTTGCAGCTCTCGGAGGCTTTTCGTCGCTGCATTCTCCGCAGCTTCTGGAGCGACTTAGACGCCAATTTGTCGCCCACGGGGAAGAGGAGAAGACGCGGCAAAATGTAGAGGAGCTAGCTCCAACGTCGAAGGGAGCTGCTCTTTCCCTGTGTCTATTGGAGACTGTAGGGCACTACGTTGTCTCTCCCCTTTGCGTTGCTATTGATCGTTGCAAACATTTTTCAGCGTGTAGTGGAGGGGTTTCAGACACCCAACTGAATGGTGGTGGGAGGCGGCAAGAAGAGAGCTTTGAGGAGTTTTTGGACGACAAGAAATCTAACTGCAGGAGACGTCTATGTCTCTGTGATGTGTGCTGGTGCTGTCAGGAACTGTCGACATTCCTGGCTGTGTTTGTTCATCAACTGCACAACACAACTAGTTTACCCAGGAGGCTGAGGCAGATTTACGTCACTAACGACTCTGCAGCTAACCCTGCTGGCAGATCTTGTGAATTTGGCCACGTGACACTTGCATTGGGTCTACCTTTATTTCGCCAAGCTGAACCGCCTGCAGTTTGGGCTGCTCTCTTCGCTGTTGAAACTCTTTCTCGGCCAGAAGATCAACGTACTGTGCCACCGTGTGGACTCCTGCGAATACGACGTTAGCCAGTTGCTACTAGGCACCCTGCTTTTCACCATTAGAGCGCATCTCCTAGTGACAACCAACTTGGTGTTTTTCGTCTTCTTTGCTGCCGTGCGTGGTATTATCGCGCTGATTTCGCTGCTACTTTGGTTACCGGTTGTAGCTCTGAGCTCGCTACCGTTAGCTTCTTTGGTTTATCGAGTGTGGACACCGCACTTCTTTGTCATTGGAATGCAGCTCCAATCGTGTAATGGCACGGCCACGGCGTTTGGCAAGACCGCCAGCTTGGAGAATGTCGGTGTAGGATGTCGCCAACCTCGCCTGGATGTTCAGAATCGACGTGCCCTTCGACGTGCGCTTGCTTCCTGGGAGACTAGCGACAGTGAGAGCTGCGAGGGTGCATATTTTGAGTTGGTACCCGTTGTATGTAGCAGCTCCGCGCACTTTACAAGGTATTCCATCACTTCTACTTCTGTTTTGGACTTGTTGGACTGATCTATGCTTATGTGGTAGACTCCGAGTGTATCTAAAGACCATAGCGACTCGGTACTCGCTGTCTGCTATCTTGCAGGCGTGGTTGTTTGGGAAGGCAGACATTGCGAGGGTCCCGATAGACGTTTTGTTTGGATTGCCCACGTCGATTAAACCCATAGAGTTGTGCCCGGTGAAGAGGGATGGGATCGATCGTATGTTCCCTGATGACGCGCGACGTGTCGAGTGCTAGCTGCGCCTATTAACACAGTGCAAAGTGCTTTCGTCGCAATGCGTCACGCAGCATTCCGGCACTGGTCACCGTCGGAAAGTTGCACCACCACAAAATGCTAACAGCACCGGACTGCAGTCACTATAACTTGTAGTGGCCCGCAGGGCTGTGTGTGCACTGTTGCGTAGGTGTTGAGCTAAAGCGGCTACTTCTAGTATTAGTGCTTGTAAATAAATGGTTTGCCACAACATCATTGCTCACGTGGCCATATTAATGAGCTATCGATTGTTGGCAAACTGTTCTGATGACTCACTGCTGAAGTTGAAGTTCAGCAGTTGGTATCACGAAGCAGAATGAGTAGTCTTTTATTATTGGTCTCCCGGGCGCTGACGGAGGGGCCAGAAGGAATTGTAGCTTTGCGCAGTGCCCAACGGGGAGGGTGCTCCATCCGAATCATTATCCAAGATGCAAGCAATCGAGCGCAATGAATTGCAGGCGGGCAAGCTCGCTTCCAGCATGGAGAACACTACTTTGCACCCGTTTCCCGGACGACACTACTACCCATGATGCGTCCCAAACGCTTGACGTTGCTGAAGTGTCGGCTCTACAGAAAGAGAGCCATACCACAAACCGCAGCTCGGGCGAACTCTTCTGTCCCTTGCCAGCGGTCGTGCACCCTATCCGCACAACTGAAAAGAGAAAACGATCGTTTGGCGGGCACGGAGATGACCCCAAGCGCTCCTGTATTCGCATGCGCACGTACACAGCCCGGAAGGTAAGTTTCTTGAATTTGCAATTCTCATTGCTACTTTTCTGACGATACAACTCTGAGGCAGAAAGAGATCGAAGCGCTTTCTGAAGAGCTCCCATCTCTCGAGGCGTACGTCGACTACCTCAAGCACGAGGCAGCCAGAATCAACAACCAAATCAACTCGACACAGAAACAACAGCTCGTCAATTCGTGTCTTCGCGATACGGTTCATCGACAGCAGTTTGCTTTGGCACGAGTCCATTCGGCGGTGTCAGCCTTCACTACTTGCCAAGAAAAACTGATACCATTCGATAACTTCATCCACCTACGCAAGAGCAAAAAGCAGCGTCTGCAGACGTTACTCGCCACAAAGCCCCGGATGTTGCGAGATGCCCGTCGCTTCATGAGTGAACGTATCAGGTTCATGGATCTAAGCATCCCAAGCTCCGAGCAAAGTTGCTTCGTGTCCCCGTCGGGGGATTACTGTGCTCTGAAATTCGTTGTGATGCCGCTAGAGGGGACTTGCAGTGCCAAGCAAGTGTTTGATACACTCAAGTTTTACCTGTTCCACATGGAGATCATGATCTCAGAGGTTACAGGAGACCTCACGTTGTGCGAAGAAGAATACCCTGACAGCCAGGCGGTATCACAGCACCATTTCCTCAGATCAACACCCAGCGGGCACCAGGTAGAATCAAACGATGCGATTTTCTGTCATTTTGACGAAACAAACGACGAATTTGGCGACGGCCGTGCGTACGGGTGATCGCCATCGACTATGTGGACAAGGATGAGCTGCACCCGTACACCCCTAACAAGAGGTTGCGTCAGGATCTCACATCCATTTTGACGGTACAAACGCATAAACGCAAAGTGTCGTCTCCACAAAGCCCAAAGAAAATGCAAACGGACGTAGTGATGGCTCGGAGCAACTTCTTCAAACTTCATCGTACCTCGCTGCCGTTGTCGGCCTCTGAAATGCAAGAAACAATCGACCGCCTGTCGTGTCGTGGCAACCTGCTCTTCAACGCTGTGCGAACTTCTCTAACACCGACTTCTAGTAAAGCGACGATGCGTTAGTTTAGTATAATGTATAAAGCTCACTCCTTGCTACATGTAGACCATCTGCACGTTCGCATCCAAACCAACTTGATCCGCCTACAGAAACACCTTCTCGGACTTGTTTGTAAGTTTAGGTTCCCAAGCCATGGGATCCTATCCGAATGGATGACTACATCGTTGAGCAAACCACGCTGAAGTCGAAAGCAGTCATGCACTTCAGGGGGGTAGTTCTCCTCCGTCAGGACAGCGGTGTAGCGCGCCACAAAGTTCATTTCAGCAGAGATTTCGGCTCGGTCGATTGGATCTCGAGTCGATGAAATAGGGCCCCACGTAACTCCGAACTACAGCCTTTAAAATCGTGTCCTGGACATAAGAGCTACTTGCCAAACTCGCCGACCTTCTCACGCAGAGTACTGATCACACCGCCGAAGCAATCATAACGACGAAGCATTGACAGCAACTCAGCTTCTGGCCCCATGATGTACGCTCAACCAGCACCTGGAGTCTTGTTGTTGCGATGACGATGGCACCATCCTGGCATGTGCTCCTGCGCGCACACTGTATTGCTGCAGCTGACACTGGAAACGCTTTGCTTGGCACAGTGCCGACATGGCTGGTGGTGAAGCACAACTAGACAGCTGGAAGTCAGCTCATCTTGGTCGTGCTTGGCGTTGGTGCTGCAGAATATGCAATGAGCGTTGACGATCAGCAGCAGACTCTCACGATAATCTAACCGTACCTCGACTTTGATTTAAAGTTCCCTTCGATCTTAGTCAGTGCAGCATAAAGCGGGTAAGATCATCATAGCAAGAGCGAATGGAGAACAACATAATCGGAGAAAACCAATATTTAAGTAATCACGATCAAAATGCACAGCGATGGGTCATCAGTCGTTGACGCTTTTGGTTCTTCTTCACGGAGTATTCCACAATCCGTTTGGACGTAGGTCCAGCGCAGGCTCCAATGTATTCGTGCGAGTCCTGGGCACGTATAGCTCGGCAACGGACAGCACATTACCGCCGCCTCCAACACCGATAATATGCTGAGTCCACGCAGGACTGTTCAACTGGTCCAGTCTTTCAACAACTCGAGTAGCTTCAGAAGCAGTGCAAGGCAAGCATGTTGTACCCAACGGATCGGCCGTTCCAGCTCTAGTGTAAGCAGGCAGCGCTTCCGTGAAAGATTCGCGCGTCAGTGGGTCTGGAATTGGGAAAGGAGATGGCGGTACAGCAGCACCTCCATTAGCAGTTTGGTTGTAGGCATCTGTGATGGCTTCGACGAACTCATGGACAAACTTCCAACCGAAGATAATCGGAGGATCATCGTCGGCATGTACTGCCAGCTTCAGATTTTTGTCGTACAAATGCTTTTCGTCATTGCGCCGCAGAACGTCTTTCAAGCGCAATTCACGTTCTCACTTCGCCACGCCATTTCCATCGACCGCGTCATTCTTGTTCGCGCAGTTTATCTTGTGGCTTGTTATCGGTCCTTCCTTTTGGCAATGGACTTTCAAGTGTGATTTTTTTAACGTGACCACACCCTTACATCTGATTGAGTAGGGATCACCTTTTACAACAATAAATAGTTCATTGTCATTGATAAATATTTAATTGTCATTGATAAATAATTAATTGTCAAGATAGTTTACAAATGCTTTTTACATTTATCCTAGCATAACGGCTACAAATTTTGACCAATCGTCATATTTACTTGATCTGATTGGATGAAATTTATTACTTACAAACTACTAGTCAAACAGCAGATCTGCGTGTCATGGAATTCTACCCTCAAGATGCAGCGCATGCTGCTGACGCCGCAGCTTGCTCTTCCCTTTTTGCTGGCCACACAGTGCTCTTGGTAATCTCTCCCTATTGATCTCATCCCCCTCTATCTCTACACTCAAATTGCATCTCTATCTGATCTGTCCTCATTAAATTATCATCTAACAAAGTCTTACCCAAAACTGCACCTTCAAGCCTGCCGTTTCCAACGCAAATCTGGGGCAATTGACGCTGGATCTGCTCATCAATTCGCTGTTGCAAAATGGAGAGGCCTTCGTATGTTGATTTGAGGCTTCATCCACAGTGTTTTGATCCAGGTCTGACTGGTAGAAGCTCAGGAACTGACTGGAACTTATATGACTGAATGTTGCAGCAGACAAAGCTCACTCGTATGGGCCACTTGCTCAGTGAAGCAGCCCCCTATCGCTGGTGGTGCTGCTTTCGCTTTACAGCAGCCGAGTGATTTGTGTCTGAATCTGGAGGGTGCGTTGAGGACGAGAGAGAAGAGAAAGAGAGGCTGGTTTGATGCTTCGAGTTGCTGTTGCTCACGTTGGTTTGATGCTGCTACTATTGCTGTGTTGCAGTTTACCAGAGTGTGGAGAAGAAGCTCACGATCATCCAGCAGCGTGCACCTGCTCTACCGGTGCGGGTTTTGCCTTCCACTTTTTCGTATAGCCAAATACTGACTGGCGGAGATGCGTTTTACATTAAAGGGAAGAGCGCATACGTTCACTCGAGAGCTTGTGGAGTGGGCAGTGAACAGTAAGGTAGCTGTACTTGGCGTGGTAGCTGGTTGTGACGACATGCTGCGCCACGACCCCAACATGATGAGGTTCGAATCTACGAAGCGCGCTCTAGATCGTTGTTGTGCTAGCTAACTCTAGTCGTTTGTTTTGTTCACAGTCGTCCAATCCGCACCATTTACTCTGCCGATGCTACTCAACTGGATGGAGCGTTTTTGATCGTTTTACGGGGTTGACAACTGGGGCAGGAGAGCAAAACGAGGCAACTGTGACCCCTTCCTCGTCTGCTGATCAATGGGTATCAATTCGTGGGGCTGGTCTTGCACCGCTGCTGCATGCGCAGTGCGACGAACACAAACTTCCGTTCATCGCATGGGTCATGCCATGCGCCGAGGGGAACAACGTGCCTGATGCGGTAGCTATGACTACGCAGCTTCTCAAATCTCTGCGCCTCGTGCCGACGATGCCAGACTCTTCGGTTACCAGTACGCCCAACCCAGGGGCACCGATGATTCCGTTTGCATTCCCGCCATCGTGGAACCAGCTTTTGGTCGGGGCCCTGACGTGTCGCTGTACCTCTAATAGAGCAACCATTTTGCCGAATATGTGGGTACTACAGCTATACATATTTGCTCTCATGACGTAAGCAGGTGGAAGCGGAATAAATAGTCTGACGACGGACTAGCGTCACATTTCACCATTCAAGAAGGACAAGCCCCGCTCTGGTGATGCTTAATGAGCCGGCTGGAAGCGCTAACGCGATGGGCTCGGGCCGTCGGGCAGACCTCTTCAATAGTAAGGCTGAACTGCGTGTGGAATTCGTGCCTGCACGGATCCCAAAGTTGGCTTGTGTGATGCAATCTCTTGCTGTAAGCCCTTCGAGTGACGCGCAAGCTTTACAGGAAGACATGCAAGTATCCTGCGTCTGCAATCTTGTGATCCGCTACATCAGTTCTTATACTTATTTTGCACCGATATTGACAGATTGGAATTAGCAAGAGCCTTGAAAGAAGTGAATTTGCAACGTAAGAAGCTACTGAGCAAAAGCAAGAGTCAACCGATTGTGCGTCTAGACCCTCTGGGTCCTTCCAGTCACAAGCGACCAAAACCAACGACATCTACGAGCGATTGTGAGTCGATCAAAGCTGGATTGCCAATATACCTGTGCTTGTACTCTAATGTGTTGTCTGCACGTAGGTAGCAATTCCGTCACCGATCTGTTGCTGTGTGACTGCGGCGAGGAGATTCGACCTGCAGACGAGAAGTATCACTTGCAGTACAACTGCCCGCTACGACTGGTTCGATGTGTTCGGCCAGGTTGCACGCAGTTGTTTCAGGCTGCGGATCGTGAAATCCATGAGCAACGCAATTGCCATTTCACCCGGCATACACAGCAGCTGCTTCGGGATCGAGACGAAGGAGACGCACCGGCTGAGTGCGAGCTATGTCATGAAAAGCGCTTCATCATCAGGAGACGCCACTTGCAGCGCCATCAACTCTACATGTGCGTGAAGCGCCAAATTTGTTGCCGCTTTGCCGAGTGGGGCTGCCAAATGAGATTCCCACAAGATGAACAAGAAACACATGAGGCAAGTCAATGTGTCGTGGCTGAGCGTCGACGACAAATTGTTGCTGAATCTCTTCTGGTGAATGAGGAGACAATTTGTGACTGGTGTCAGCAAAAGTAAAGAAGCGTAAGCTGCTGGACCATCAGGAAGATGAGTGTCCAGAGCGCGAACGACCGTGTCCAAACACTGTAAACGGATGCAAGGAGTGGGTACCCGTTGGCAAGTTTGACGAGCACATTCGCAGTAAGTGTAGTGTATCGCTGGAGAGAAACGCTCTCGCAGCGAGAGCTCGTGAAAAGATTCACCTGTTTCATGTCCAGAGTGTGGTGTAGTGGTTCGACTGCGACATTTGCATCGACACTATCGAGATGAATGCGTCAGCCGTGTCGTTCCATGCAAGAACGTAGATCATGGGTGCAAAGAGCTTCTCCGATGGAGAGATCGCCATTTGCACGAAGACTTTATGTCTTTATCAAAGGACCGAAGCATGCTCCAGTTCAATACCGGTGGCAGTTCATACATTGCGCTCAACAATAGTAAGAGTCTGGGGCCATCTCATTCATCTTGGGACTTGCCACCGCCATGGACAGCAGAATACTTCGTTTGGGTAGTGGATGCTGAAGAAGAGATCCTCTCACTTCACAAAGGCAGCTTGAATTGATGGAGACCGTTGTTATCAACACACGGGAAAATATGCAGTGGCAAGCGAAGTCTGACGCTTGCAAAGGAAACTTAAGGAGCTGAAGCAGAAACGCAAGCAGAAGGTGAATGGTAAAGGGCAGCAGGGAGCACACCTTTCCAGTGAGGAGATGTCTAATGTAGCCAAGCAGCTAGCGGAAGATTTTAACAACGCTGAAAACGGGTTGATGGAAACACGGAAGGCGATAGCATTAGCAAGGGGTTGGATCGAGATCAATATTGTCGAGGCAAAGCGCATTTTCGACATGGATATGAGTGACGAAAGTTCGAGACATGCAGTTCGTGACGCCATTACGGGGCAGGCTGCGAAAGTTTTGCAAGAAAAGTTGCTACTGGTGCAGTTGCTGCCTGAAGCGGATCGTCCATTATTAAGCGATTTAGAGGCTTGGTCGAAACATGTAGGCTCAGGGGGCCAACCAAGGAGCAGAAAGCAGAGCAGCAACGCAAGGCTGCGGAACAGAACCAGTTGTTGAAAAAGCGCAGCGAGTTTCAAGCCTTGCTGGAAGAGCTGGACCCCGACGATACTGAAACTCCGCGGCTTCAACGGAGATACGAGCGAGAGATCGCCAAGATGGACGCGAAATTAGCGCTGGTGTCCGAGAACAAACCAACACAGCTTTTAGAACGTTGTGGGCACCATATTATTGCATCTTCCTCGAAAAATGTGATCTCCCTCGTAGCTGGGCCTGAAGGAGAGATAACGTTCTATCGTCCATCTGGGACAAAAGCAGCTCGAGACGTGAATTTCCAGGCCCGGTTGGAGCGTAATCGCTGGAATCACATAGTGTTCTCAGCTAGTGCAAAAGAGATCAGCCTTTTTCTCAACGGTGAGCTCAAGAACATTCGACGCGGCGTGTTCGACCTACCAATGAGCCGGATTGGCAGCAAGGAGATGCCGGAGTCCTTTCAAGGCTATATCCAAGAGATCCGATACTGGAAGGAGTGCCGGACAATGCAGCAGATCCAGCAGCATGCAGCGTCAATCCTGCACATTGCAAAATGTAAAAATTGATCGGCTACTGGACGTTCGAGGAGGGCATGGGCGAGCTGATAGACGACATGTCGTTGAAGTTGCCTCGCTCCGCGTGCTTCAACGCGGATTGGATTATCTACGGCACTCCAGAGGTGCGCAAACGATTCGGCGTTCCCCTACACCGTCGCTGCGGGATCAGACGTGCTGCATGGTGAACCAAAAGCTGAAGTTGCTGGCTCAACGTGCTCGCGACAGGGAGATCGACATGGTGCCATGCCGTCAACACTGCGAGCAGATTATTGCGTTCCGCTTGCTCGAGAGGCACCACCGCGTGGAATGTGTGAATCGTATGGTGGTGTGCAAAGAGATCGGGTGTGGATTAATGTATCGCTCTGCCAACGAGGCTGAGCATCTTCACTCTAAATGCGAGCGCCACATGTACCGTGAGAAGCTGGTGCAAAGTTACCACGAGAAGCGAGAGCTGATTGAGTGCATTTTGAACTGCGAGCAGTTGGTGCAGAAGCGCTTTATGACGCAGCACTGCCATCACGAGTGTGCCAACCGCCTCACGATTTGTCCGTGGAAAGACTGTCAAACGACTGTCATCGCCAAGAAGCTCGAAACTCATTTGGCATTCGAATGTCAGAGTCAAACCAGAGAAAACAACCGCACCATGGTAGAGAACTCTCGAAAGAGACAAACACTGAAAGCAACACAAGAAACGGCGACTACAAAAGACTGAAGACAAATAAACAATAAATGATTGATCAACCCAGCAATTGGACACGTGGTATTGTGGTTACGCTAGCCAGTCAGCCAGCCAGCTGCAAGACAAAAGACCGATAGAACTTAAGCCACCAGAGTGGAAGCCGTGGCCGACTCGTACTTCCAGTTGGGCGAAAGCTTGCGGTTCTTGCGGTAGTAGCGAGCAAGACGGTGGATACGCGACTCGATCAGAATAAGACGGAACTTTGAGTCCTTGTCCTGACGGTTGCGCTCCAGGTGTTTGCGGACAGCCACAGCCTTCTTGATGAGCATGTACAGGTCCTCCGGGAGCTCCGGGCGAGACCTGGAAATTGATTGTAACGTAATGGTAACCACCCGCGTATCCCCACGTCAGACGGAGAGGCAGCGCCATCGGATCCGTACGTTCAGGTGATACCGAGCCAGAACAGACGCCCACAGACAAAGAAACAAAAACAACATACTCCGTCAGCATAACATGAACTTACAACACTAGTAAGACAACAGACGCACCGTTCTTCTTGAGCAGACGCAGCACCTTGGAGCCAGTCACGCTCTTGACCTGAGCGATGCCGTGCGAGTCACGCAGGATGACGCCGATCTGCGAGGGGTGAGGCCCTTCTTGGCGAACTTGCAGATGTGGTCCTCCACGTCCTCCGCCGAGACCGTGCGCTTGACGGGCGTGACTTGGCGCCTGTGCATACGACCCATGTTTGCTGGAGGAGTTTGCTTTGACTTGCTGGAAGCTGAGAGGAGATCAAAGAGTGAGCTCTTCCCATTACCAAGCCAGTAGATGACAGCCAACCAACAAAATGTTACTTTTCATACAATTGCAGGGAAAGTAAGTATATGAAGTAGAAATGTAACAATAAGTGAAGTGACGTTATGAAGTTCTCGTCCGATGTCCATCGAAGCGACACACAATAGAACGGAGCAATGGGCAGCGATGACGAGGGTGTCGCGTTCCAGACGAATGCGCTGGACGTGGTAGGGTCGTGGCTTCTAGGCGGCGATAGTGGAGACGAAAAAGAGGCCGCACAGGTTCAAACGCAGCAGCAGCGTCGTCCCGTAACTCTGTACCGACCGTCGTCCAGTAGCAGTGCCAGCAGTCTCCCGAGTCTGACACGCCCCAATGCAGGACAGAAGGACATGGCTCTAACTGAAGAAGAGAAAGAAATGAAGCGCAAACTGCTGCGTAAATCTCCAGCCGCTCGACGCGCGGAGCAGGCGGCAGCAGCTGAAGCAGAAGCCGAAGCGGCTCAGAACGAAGCGCAGGACCAGGAGGAGGAGGAGCTCGTGCGCTACAAGACGCAGACGAAGGATGACGGCAAGAAACGTAAACGCAACGCACAGGAGGAACTTCTGGACAAGTTACGGGAGGAGGCTGCACGTAAAAACCAAAACCTCAAGACGAAGTTACGACTACAGAGGAAAAAGCAGCAACAACGAGAGCAACAGGGTGGTGTCGTGCCCAAACTAGAGGTGCAGTGAAGCCTAACTTAAAAGAATACCGTGTTGAAAATGGGCTAGTTGTTACGACCGTGCAGGTATAATGCAACTGTCACTTTATCATGTAGATTGAGATACAAATGCATTCATCTAGCGTGTGGCTGCCATACGCTATCCATGGTAATCTGCCTACGTGGAGATCTCTCCTGTGAGGGCCTTGCTCAACCAGTCCAGGCCGTCGAAAATACCGTCCCCAGCCGTCGCGATGCAGGCCTGGACGTGTGGGGTTCTTGGTCACCTCAGACAGTTCCATCTTCTCTCGCAGCTCCTGAGCTGACATGGCGTTGGGCTGATCCTGTTTGTTGGCGTACACGAGCAGCTTCGTGTTGGCGAGTTCTTCAGCCTCAAAGATCAGGTGCAAAGCCTGTTTGGCCTCCTCAACTCGTTCGTGATCTGCAGCGTCCACAACGAAGATGACGGCGTCGTTGTTGGTCAGGTAGTGCTTCCATAGAGAGCGGATCATTTGCTGTCCCCCGATGTCCCAGGCCGTGAACGTGATGTTCTTGTACTCGAAGGTTTCGACGTTGAAGCCGATGGTTGGGATGGTCGTCACGAGCTCATCCAGCTTGATCTTGTACAGCAGTGTTGTTTTCCTGCAGCATCGAGTCCGATGATCATGATTCGACTTTCTCGGTTCCCAAAGTACGATGCCAAGGATCCGTAGAGAGTTTCGATTGAGGAGGATAGTAGGTTTCCCATTGCGTTAATGCTGGTGATAGACTGTTGGTGTGTCAATCTGCTGTGAATTTGGATAATGAAAACGTTGCTAGGCGCTGGACTGAGTCCCATGCTGGAATGAAGTGGGTGTCCCTGATTGGGTGTAAACGAACTTCAACGTGATCAGCCAATCAGACGCCGCCAGTTGTGGAAAGTTTTGCGAGTGGGTTGAAAAGGCGACTGTGTTGTTGCCGTTTGGCGTGGCCATCGTCTCTTGGTGGACTGCAGCCCCAACACCACTGGACAAGTGAAGTCAAGACTACAGTCTTTCTTCGTATAGCACTATCATACCGGTACTCATCAGTAAACTGAGCTTCTACCCACACGTCAAGACTACTGGAACTGGAACTGGTACTGGACTGAGGTTTACGCGTACATACTGAATCGAACATTATGAACTGGAGGAGCATTAGGCTTGCTTTCATTTGCCTATGTCTATTCACGCTTAAAGCCTTTTGCTGCGCCTAGGAGAGTATCCCTAGGCCGACGCGATGGAAGATAGGCGCAACTATCTTGTAGCCTAGAAGTACATTGCACTCCATTCCAAGCTGTTAGAAGTACTCCGCGAGGAAGCCATCACTAACTGTTTGATTTTATCAAGGATCCTGGCAACACCTCGTCGATATGCTCTGTTGCTTCGCCAGATCCAGTACGAAGTTCGTTCCGTGCTACGAACAACAGATACGTGTGGTATCAGGTCGGCTCTGCGGACGCATCAAAGTGTTGAATTGAAGTACAAGTTGAGACACTAAGCGGTGTCCGTGTCCATGTGCTCTTTTATTTTTCCCAATCCTGAATCAGCATTCAGGCATTACAAATATTTAAGTATCAATTGTACGGAGTTAAGGTGACACAAATACATACACGTGAATGCTAACCCCCCACACCGACGTCGCTAGCGGCATTTGCAGACGAACGAACAAACCAACAAGATACCAAAAGACGAAGAAGAAAATGGTAGAAAACACAGACGAGAAATGCATCAAGGAGGCCCAGCAATGGGTCGACTGGGACGTGAACGCCGGTACGAAAAAACAGGTCTCAGCTCTCATCGAGGCCAAGAACATCCCCAAGATTGGTGAACTCTTCAGCAGTCGCGTAGCCTTCGGTACCGCCGGACTTCGAGCTGTGATGGGTCCTGGGCCGGCAGCTATGAACGATCTGGTGGTGATTCAGACCACTCAAGGCATCTGCAAGTACCTGACCAAACAGTTCGGAGACCAAGCCAAGACGATGGGAATGGCAGTGGGTTACGACCACCGCAAACAAGGAACTCTGAGCTCCAAGCGGTTTGCTGAACTCACGGCTGCTGTGTGTCTACACTACGGCATTAAAGTGTTCCTCTATGAGGGACTTGTGGCGACACCCCCTTGTGGTACGTTGGGGGTATTTCACTTGTCTTGATTTTTATGTTTGAAGTGTGACTTGAGTTTGTTGTGATGTGTCTCCATATGTCTAGCCGTTCTGCATCGAACAGAAGGGGTGTGCTGCGGGAGTCATGGTCACGGCGTCACACAACCCGAAGGCAGACAATGGTTACAAAGTCTATTGGAGCAACGGCAGCCAGATCATTCCGCCGCACGACGAGGGCATCGCCGACGAGATATTGGCCAATCTGGCCCCGTGGAGGCAGTATGATGACTCGCTGGAGTCGTTGAAGCAGGATTTCCCGACTCTTCTTGAAAACCCCAGGGAGGAACTTACCAAGCGCTACTTTGAGATTGTTCGAGAGCGATCGTGCCGCTTTCCTGAGGCCAACGCTAAAACCACGCTGAAGATCGCCTACACAGCCATGCACGGCGTGGGGCACGCGTTCACGAGCCGCTCCTTCGCAGCTTTTGACCACAAGCCTTACGTCCAGGTACAGGCTCAACTCCTTCCTGATCCTGAGTTCCCCACTGTGGCCTTCCCCAACCCAGAGGAGGGCAAAGGAGCACTGCAACTAGCAATGGAGACTGCTGAGGCCAATGGAGCAAGGCTGATTCTTGCAAACGACCCGGACGCTGATCGTCTGGCAGTAGCCGAGCAAGATCCAAGCTCCCCGTCGGGATGGCGTATTTTCACAGGCAACGAGATCGGCGTCCTACTGGGCTGCTGGGAACTTGAGCAGTACTTGCGATTGCACCCGGATTGTGATCACAAGCAACTATACTTCGTTGCATCGACGGTGTCGTCCAAAATGTTGCGTGCTGTTGCCCAGGCTGAGGGACTGAACTTCGAGGAGACACTGACGGGATTTAAGTGGATGGGAAACAAGACCTTCGAGTTGCGGGAAGCAGGCAAGACCGTATTGTTCTCTTTCGAAGAGGCCATCGGCTTTTGCGTGGGCGATCTGGTGAAGGATAAGGACGGTGTTGCAGCTGCCGCTGTGTTTGCTGAAATGGCTGTGCAGCTCGAAGCCACAAAGCACATGACAGTGGTTCAACACCTCAACGCGCTGTACGAGCGCTACGGTCATTTCGTGACGCAGAACCATTATGTCAAGTGCTACGACCCCGTCAAGGTTCGCACAATCTTTGAGCGTCTTCGCAACAATGGCAAATACTGGCCAAGTTGTGGTGATTTTGCCATCACCCATGTACGTGACCTCACCACGGGTTATGACAGTGCCCAATCGGACAAGCGTGCTGTACTCCCCGTGAACAATTCGACGGAAATGATCACGTACACGTTTGCCAACGGGTGTGTTGCCACCCTACGCACGAGCGGTACGGAACCCAAGCTTAAGTATTATGTGGAGTTGGCTGGTCGTGTCGGTCAGACACGTGAGGAGGTGACGCGCGAGTTGAGAAAGCAAGTTGAGCAGATTGTGGAGCTCATGCTGCAGCCTGAGGTAAATGGATTGGAGCTCCCTCCTGCTGACAAGTGAGCATGTGGGGAGAAGCGTGCTAAACCCAAGAGCTAGAGTAACACTTACTAATGTTCATTCATGTTGGCCTTACTTTTGTGGTGCTTTCTTGAATTGACTCCTTTGCTTCGAGCTAACACTGATGCGCCTTTCGTACGCTGGAATTATCCGCGCTGGTTTGCTGTTTGTGTTGAGTGTGAATTGTTGCGTGTAAATTTGTGTGTATGGCATAGTAAGTGCGCGGACTCACGCCCCTCATCAACTGGTTTCTTCACTGGGTACTGCAAAGTACATATCCTGGAGCGTAAACTGTAATGATGTAATGCCACCATTGGCACCGCCTTCTGTGATGACTTCGGCATCAGCTTCTGATGATGAAGGTGGCGTGGGTACTCGACGGTTCTTCGCTTTCTTCTTATTTCCCTTGCGAGACGAACCGTTAAAACTATTACTCTCAGGTGGCGAGTTCTGTTCAATTGTCTGGAAGCATCTCGTGTTGTTCGTCTCAGGAATAGGCTTCGGTGGAGTTTCTGGCAGTGAGGACGATATGGCCAAATTAATGCTCGAAGCTAGATCTAAGGGCGGCGGCACCTCAGGCGTTGCAGGACGACCGCCACCACGGCCATCAAATACAGGCGACTCGCCAATACCAAAGTAGGAATCCATCTCCATGACAAAGAGTTGCTCGTCGCCGTTGGCATAACCCTCCGGGGCGAGCGCCATGGTACTAGCACTAAGATCTTGACTCGGGTTTGGTCCTTTTCGTTTCACCTCCAGTACCTGGCCTTCCGGGTGGTCTTCGTCGATCGATCTGAAGGTCACCTTCGGGTGTGCCCACAGCGGTAATGACCGCTGAGTAAAAGTTCGCAGTTCGCTCTTGGTACTGACATCGCCAGTGCTGCCGTTGCTCATCGAACTTGAGCTCCTGTTCTCTCGGCCAGCAGACGAGATCGTCGCTGATTTTCGCCGGCCCTGTGCAAGCAGTTCCCACGACTTCATCTCGGTTACACTAGCTTCGAAGCCGAACGATGACAACGACGACTTCGAGCTCTTTGTTTTCGAATCTGACGCCGTGATGCGAGCTCGGTCGGCCTTGTATTGCGATAGTGCTGTCACTCGCATTGTGTACAGTTTGAGAACTGAGTTGCAGCAGATCAACATCTTGAGACCGTCAGGCGCAAACATGCAACACAAGCGCCGACGCAGTCGGCGACGGCGAGCATCCACGTCCATGTCATTTTCGAAGTGTTGATGCCCAAAATCCATGGCGGATGTGGCTAGTTGAGATAGCAACGCCTGCGAGGCATCCAACGCCGACTCCATAATGGTACTGCTACGCATACTGCTTGCTGTCGGTGGGCTGTGAAACGATATGCCTGGTGGCGAAGACGACGACGATGTTGATGACATCGACGAGGAAGATGATGATGATGACGTACGAGTGACACGAGGCTTTGAAGCCGCTGCAACCGCAGCCGACTTGTGCGGCGTAACTGTTGACACCGTATTAAGTTTGAGCTCGTGGCGGATGCGCAGCACTTGGGTCTGTGTCCGGGTTTCTAGCACGCGGAAATCAGCGTAAAAGTCGTTCACTTCACGCTGGGGAAACCAGGACCCAGCCCATTTGCCTCCAATTCTGCCGCATTCACAACTGTGTTTGCGTGGGTATCAGCACTCACACGAGCTCCTTCCGGGTGCAGCACGTAGAGATGGCTTGTGCCGTGAGCTGAAGTTACGTTGATCCATTTGCCATCCTGGCTGAAGGCGATATCCTGAATACTGGCGTGAGTAATACCACGTTGCAGCTTGTACAACAGTTGATGGTGGAGCGTGCCATGACCACCGACTACTGTGGCATTGGACTTGTTCACTACACTTTGTAACGGCGGAGACAACCGGAACACGTGTAGGTTCTGACCCTTATAGGAGCTCGTGGCGAGAAGAACACCGGAAAAGTCCATTGAGAGATTCACCAACGCGGTCGAGTGGCAAGGAAAATTTGCCAAGACGCGTTTGGTGGTAAGATCCATCACCACCACCCAACCTGGGTGCTTCTTTGAAGCCAAAGCTGCTGCGTCCTCTGTAGCATGCTGCTCCCGCGTTTGCCTAGCTATGAAGTCATTTGAAGACGGCGATGTTCCTGATCTACTGGATCTACGACTAGATGGCGTTGAGCGTGTGCGATGGTTGACCGCTGGATTCGACGGCTTCCCGGGCGAAGATGACAAATACGGTGCAATGGTAGCCCGTCCAAATTCCGAGAGATAATACAGCCCAGAAGCCACGTTCTGCGCTACATCGATAGCCGTGTACGATGGCGACGAACTGTGTGACGCGTCCCTAGCCTCTACTGCCACTCCACCATTCACGAGCGCCTCAATAGGAATGTCGTCATAGTCCGAGTCGCTATCTCCATGGCTGCTAGTCAAAGACGGTTGCTGACCATTAACTCGACTAACTCCAGCGTCCTGAGCGAAACCTGGATATGCCAACCAACGTGCACCAAGCGCCATCGCTGGGGATGCTGTAAGGAGGCACTGCTGGAGTTGGAACGTGGACAGATCATACAGGAAAAGCTCTCGGGTCTCACAGATCACAGCAGCCATCGTGGCATTCGTCTGCACATCCAGCACCAGCGATGGAGACGACGGGAGTTTGTGCAACAGACGCTGTTCATCCAGTGACATCACTGATATATCTTCATGCCCTACGTCGTCTTCTTCCTGCACCACAGCAGCTACAAAGTCGTTGTCTTCATCGTCACTGATAGGAGTCGAAATGCTTCGTTCCGAGATGAAAATGCCGCCCAGAGACGTCGACAAGTCTGCAGACTCTGGCAGCTGGTAGAGGTGGAAGAAACGCACGTCGGAGAGACGCGCAGGGGCCTTTGTCGGGTTCATTACAAGCTGTAAACAAATTGCACAAAGTGTGTCAGTATCTGTGGTCTCCTGGCTTCATTTCACACTGTTCTCTAATCGAAACAGCGGAACTATCAGTCTCAGAGACTTACCTGCACAGGGGTACAGCTATCTCGAGATGCGGAGAAGCCGTCGAGACGATAGAGTCGCCAATGCGAGTGTGTGCACAGCGCGAGGAACAGGCGGCCGCCCACTCGTTGAACTGCGCAGAACGTCACTTCCAGAGAGCCTTCTTCATCGACTGACGGCTTGTTCGGCGCCTCTGGATCTGGATAAGAAGACTGGGTGTCGTTCGATCCTGAAGCGGCTCGGTGGCGGGAGGTACGCGCTGGCGCGACACGTCGAGCGTGCAGAAGACTTCATTTTATTTTGTATTGAAGCTTCGGAAGAAGCTCAATCGCTGAGAACAACCTGTGAAATCGCATACTATGGCGACAGATATTCGGCCTTTCGAGTTGGTGAACATGTTGCTATAATAGTGTTCTTTAATTTAAATAGGAAAAATGGAAGTCCCAGAAAGCTGTCAGTGAAATGAAAGCCACTAAACTGTCGAAAATATGTATTCATTTAAGGAGGTTATAAGGTGTGTTAAAAAAGTGACAACCCGGAATCTTCACTCCGGAACTGCAGCAAGAATGAGCGGCGAGACACTGGGGCTGGTGCTTAACGACGGCCACGGACTGCTACTCAAGGCGGAGGGGGACCTCGCGTACACTGCACGCGATCAGAAGAATGGATTCTTCACGAGCATCGCTGAGAAGGCCATCGACTTGGGCCAGTTCGCCGAAGGGGACGACGATGAGGCCGCCGCTCTGACAGAACAGGAGGAGGACCAGCCACTGCCAACTGTGAGACTAGAGACGTCCACACGCTCTCTGTTGATCGCCAAGTTCGAAGCTGGTGGACGAGAGCGGACTCTTGTCGTGTCTAAGCCACGAGGACAAGTGGAAGAAGCGTAAGAGAGAGACAGATAGCAACAGGTCCTTCCAAAACTTCATACTTAGTAGAAGCCACAAGCTGCCATTATTTTAAAACCCTACTGCTGCTCTGATCACTTGCTTTTCTTTTTAATTGTCACTTTCCACAGAATGCTCGTTCTCGCTCGTACGCTCTTCCTTCTCGTGCGTCTTCTTGTGCCGTGCAAAATTCGACACTTGTGTAAACTTCTTGGAGCAGTTTTCGTACGGACACACGTACGGCTGGAAACCTGCGTGCATCCAGATGTGTTCCTTCAGCGATACGGAATGAGCAAAGCTCTTGCCACAACCATCATAATGACATGCGTACGGCTTCACACCGGCATGTGTGCGCTCGTGAGCGCGTAGGTTCGAGCTGTGCGCATATCGCTTGGTGCAGCCAGCGTATGAGCACTTGAGCGGCTTCTCGCCTGTATGTGTTCGGATGTGGTTCTGCAGTTCGGATCGTCCGCGGAATTGCTTACTGCAGGTCGGACATTCGTGCTTCTTGCTCGGCTTCACGCGTGATTTGGTCACCTTGGGCTTTGAGTACATTTCTACCTGCTCCAGGAACTTGTTCTGATTCTCGTTATTCGTGATGGCCGACATTTTGGATGAGTTCAACGCCAGATCATTACTTAACTGGTGGGTGGTGCTACTGTCGGTGGCATTCGATGAGATATTTGCGGATGTTAGGACCGTAGTTGTCGATTGGCGCTGCTCCTCCGAAGAGACGTCAGCATTCGCTGAGGCAATGGACTTGATGTACCCGTCCAGCTCAATCATGGAGTCCTTAACGTAGTCGCTGATTGCCCACACGGTGTTCTCGTTCATTTGACCAAGATCAAACGCGTAGCCGTCGTCGTCAATCTGTCGAACTGTATCGGGCTGGTACTTGCTTATGACGTCCATCAGCCCACGCAGATATTGACTCGGCAGCAGTGTGATCTTTTGTACAAGGCGCTGCTTGTCATAGAACGTCATTGGTTTAACATCTTCCGGATACATGTACTCACCCGTACTAGGGTCCATGTACTTGGTGTTGCCGCCTGATCCTTCTGCAGCAGCCGACAGAGTCACAGCAGCAGCAACAGCAGCAGATTGTCCTTCGTTATCTGTGGTCGATCCTTCATCTGCTACCGAGCTCTCAAGGCGTGAAGCAGCAGCAGCAGCAGCAGCACTTTCATTAGAAGGCACGGTTGTTTGAGAAGCTATCGTCACTGATGACGGCAACAATGAGCTGATGGAGAATTGACTGGATGTGCGCTTCTCCAGAACAGCATTCATAGAGGGATCGGACCTAGGCTGCCGAAGCTGTCGTCGCCCAGCATCCACGACGGATCTTTCTGCAGGCTCAGCGCCATACTGGGGTACCCACTGCTTGTAGGGGCAGCAATTGTAGCGTTTTTGTGTGTGTTTTCTCCTGTGTTTTCTTCTGCAATTGACGGATCACTGCTGCTGTCCTTCACTTTCGCCTCCTTGGCCGCCGATGCGCCTTCCTCGTTCAGTCGCTGGCGTTTGAGAGACAGAAAGGAGCCTACACTAGAGACAGAGTCCGAGTCTCTCGTCGTAGCTGTGGTAATCGCTAAAACATTGTTGTTCATGGCTTCTCAAGTGGGTTAATAGTAGCCACTGGATCTCTTTGGTTCTGTGGAGATTTCCTGTTCGTTTCGAGGGTCTTTTAAGCGCCGATGAGTCGGTGCAAGATTTCAACGCAGATACGATGTGATCACTTGCCGAGAGTTAGAACACGCGGAGGAAACGACAGCTTGGAGTCGAAGCTGCCACGGCTTGCTTTTGTCGAATGGCAACAGCCCTTCACTCCGGGAGGGGGAATGTTTGCGGAGAGTAGTGCACACAGGTTTTTGTAAAATCATATCGATTTAAGGAGGATTTACACTTAGTTTAGTAAATATATAATGAAGACACGAGCATTTAGCGAATTTAGCGAATTTGAACAGCGCGTACATTTTACCATATGTAATTTGAAGCATAGATGGCGCAATTAGTTTGAACGGCACAAGTTGTCTGCGGTCATATGGCCAGACGCGGTTTTGTGTGACCAATCACAAGCCTCGTTGCTTTCTGGCCAATAGGACATAAAGTTAAATTACACGTAGCCATGACTACGTAAATAAAGTAACCTTCACTCAGAGCCAGAGCCCGTCATGTCACTCAAGTGAGGTTTCACCACGAGTGGCTTCAACGAGCAACGCTCTGGATAGGCGATATTGAAGAGTGAAACAAACTGCTCGAGTCTTATGCGGTCTCTAATAATTCCTCGAGGACCCGACCGTTTCAGGTTGCCCTCCATTTCGTTGGAACCAACAGTTTTGGCCATTACGCTCGGACTTGTCCAGCACTTGACGTCTTTGCTGATGGCCCAGCCACCTTCCGTCTGCGCCATCCAAATTGTCGATGCCGCCATCGACAAGCCGAAGCGAATATCGGAGAAGTTCAAGCCATTAACAAGTGGGCAGTTACTGCTGGCCACACGTCGAAAGCCCGATATGCAAACACTTATCAATGGAGAAGACGATGACGGGGACGAGGACACCGAGTGCGAGGAAGACGAAGACAGCGGCAGCCGCGAGTGCTTCTTATCTAAGTTCTTGGCTTCGATTTTGACCGTCCTGGTTTGCTGCTTCATCTATTTTGTGGTGCTGCAGCAGTGCTATCTTCGGGGCTTGACCGGTATATAAACCGTTCACTGCATTGCCCGGCAAACGCCATGTCGGGTGTGCCAGCGAACCCCCACCCCAATACATCGGGTATATTTATTTATAAGAAAAAGTCAATACAATCGTCAAGTTTCCCGAACATCCGATTTTCCGGAGTGCTATTGAAACCTTCAGGTGGCGAGGCATCGCGTGGTTGACCTTCGTCGGATTGTGGGTCCAGCTGGGAATAGCGACTTCGTCACCCACGCGAAGGTCTCCAGCCGCTGCTGCGTCACACTCTCCTGCACTATCGAGGCATCCAGCGCTATCCATACGTTTTTGACAGATGTGTGCCATGAGTTTCTGGCGAGCTGCATCGCAAGGCGGGTGGGACCGAGCAAGTTCGCTCACTCACTTCCCCATTGCACGTCCCATTGCTCAAAGTGTCGGGCGTTTCGACGTTGATTTTAAAGCAGCCACAGTGTGCTATCTTTGAGACAGACAAGAAAACTTGTAAGGCGCAAGTCCAGTGCAACCGCCCGGTTCAGCCAAGCCATTTCGAGTCGCCGCCTCCACGCAGTCGCCAATTTCCCCCAGATCGTTGACAGTAGACGATTCTCCCAATGACTCGCCAAGGATACCTCATTCTCCATGACAAGCGCGACCGCCCGACGGTGTGCTACTTCTCACTCGAGGATGGATTCCTACGCCAATACGCGACCACCGACTGCACCAAATGCCTGTGTGAAGTGCGCCTGTCCGGCTGCAAGATTGCCGTTAAGGCGCAAAAGCGCACTGATGGCGTGCCGCACAGCTTCTACCTCGAGACCCGCAAGGTGTTCGTCAAAGACAGATCCTACACGCTAGGCAACATTATGCGGATGGAGTTCAGTGCCTGCAGCGGCGAGGACCGGCAGGAGTGGGGCAAAGCACTATTCTCTTGGCAACGCTACTACTGGCGCGACCCGCAGGCCTCACCAGAGAAGGAATCGTCAGCAAGTGACACCAGACTTCTCTTGGAACAGCTCATCGCCAAGCACTACGTAGACAAGTCCACAGTCGGACACACGCTGTCGTTTGCATCAGCCAAGCACCCGCTCTCGGTTCTGCGTCGCAATGCGCACTCGCTTCGCCGCTCGCTGTCATTGTCCAATACTTCGACAGTCGCCAACGCAGCTAAGCCTGAGAGTGACGCGGATCCGACCGACTGCGTCAAGGAGAAGGTGGTACTGTCCAAGATGACGTGCGCCGAGGCTGCCAAGGCCCACAACACTGGCAAGGGCGCCGCTGTCACGCCGCACTATCTGCCGATGCGGGTCGGTCGCGGCAACAATCAGGAGGCGCACTAAAACACCGCCACGTTATTTTATTCTTCCTTGATGTCCACTAGAACAACTAATCCTATAATGCAGTCCAGCTCTTTTTAACTGATTCACGGTATTCCAGCGTGCTTCAACATCGGCAAACGCAATGGTGTCACCCGGAAGCCACGCATAAATGAGGGAATTTTCACCTTTATCTTTGGGCAACATTGAGGTATGCCACTGATTTACATGCACGGAATCGTTTTCAAGTGCTGTATTCCTACAGCACTAGGTCACTTGAAAAACGATTCTGCGAATGCAGTATTCGAACCGCAGGCCGATTCAGATTCGCTACGAAGCCATTGAGTTATGAAGAGACTGCTCTGTAAGTGATACCACTACACAGAACTACGCCGAGAGATAGAGGACCCGTCAACGTGATACTTCAAGGTACGATAGGACCCAAGCGCCAGCCCTTGACTGCAGTGTTTCCCAATCCAACCAACACTACTCTGCTGATACCCATCAAATGCACATTATATTGACTACAGCAATTTCTCCTACTCTCTCCTTTCAATTCAAACCGATCGCTCATTCTTGAGCGAGGTACTACCCTGTTGCAGTTCCTGTTGCTGTTGTTGCTGCTGCAATTTTAACATCTGCTTCTTCTGGCGCAGCTTCTGTGGGCGCTTGTCGCCGAACAGCGAACGGAAGCGCGAACGCAACTGCGATGCAGTGAATTTGGCCAGAGGAGTATACTCTTCAACACCCGTACGGCCCGTAGCCAACATCTCCCAGCACACTTTGGACAAGTGACGGCAGCGCGGGTCCTTTACGGCATGTTCTAGCTGCCGGATGTTGTCATCGCTCCACGCGTCCATCTTCACCGGATTTGTGGCTGGCAACTCGAATTGCCGCAAGTACGCATTCTGCAGCTCGGCAGCAGTAAACTGTGTCAAGCGAGCAAACCGCTCCTCCTTCATACCGCCAGTGGCAAGCACCGACCAGTAGATCTTCTTGCCACGACGACACGGGTTTGGCCGCGGTAGATTAACCGCCTCGTACAGCACCTGTAAGTGCTCCTGCGGCAGGAGACGAAGGGAATGTTGGATGCGACAGGAGATGCCATGGACGACATGCCGCCAAAACTCAGGCGACTACCGAATGTATCGCCCACTCCCAGCAGGTTGGCACGACTTGGGTCGTTCTCACGACCGAGGTTCAGTGAGCCAGTTGAGTACCGCTGCTGCTGCTGCATCCTCTCAGCGTCCGTAGGCTCTATCAGAGCCTCCAGGAAACTGTCGTAGGCCTGAACATCGAATTCATTCTCGCGCTGGATATCCAGCGGCTGCAGGAAAGCACTTGAGGAACCAGCGGCGTACACATTCGGGCCTTGCGAATACGGGTAGCTGGCCACCTGCAACTGCTGCTGCTGGCTGACTGCCGTTGTGACGCAATGCACCAACAGCCGGCTATGGCCAAGCTTGAAGACGGCCATCGCCCGCTGGTCGTGGACAATAAACTCCAGATCTCGCACAGTGGAGTAGCCCAGACGGCATAGGAATTCGGCATACTCGAAGGCACTGGCCTTGGGGATCGCACATAGCTGCAGCCATCGAGAGACCGTGCAGTTAGGGGATAACATGCCGGGGCCCTGGAACTGACGGCTCGCGAACTGACGGCGGGTTTGCTGCCATACCAACTGAGCATCTGCGATACCAGCACGTTGGATCTCACTGACGGCGGCGAATGCCAGAGCCAGTGTCGAGTCGAATCCGTCCTGCTCCAAATGTTGTGTCACCAGCGACAGAGCTGTAAGATCCTGTGACAGCTGCAGCGACTTGAGGAAGGTCAAGACATCATCGTTAGCGACAGTGCTGCCGTAGTTATCACCAACAGCACTGTAGCCATTGATGCTGGAGGTGGCTGAGAAGGGCATGGCAGACGACGTCGCCGACGTAAGCAACAGCGGTGCTGTAGACATGGCCGATGTGGCGTTGGTGCCGACTTCGAAGCCAGCGAAGTCCAACTTGAGGTCGCCAGGCGTCGGGAATGACGAGGCCAGCGACGATGTGGAGGGGGATGTTGACGTCTCGGACGGTCGTTGGCGCTTGCGGTTGCGGAGCTGAGCGGCGGCGTTGTCCATGGGGGTGACAGTCACGGCGGCGCTCAGGTGTTTGATCTCGGGCCAGGGGCTAGTGGCAAGACCGACTGAGGGGCCGGTGGTAGAAAGACTCGGAGGTGTGAAGGACGTCGAGTCAGCGACCACGACGTCGGCCTGGGGGTTTAAATTGCTGAGATTCGGCTGCATGGCGTACGTCGCTCAGGACTCGAGACGTTTGAGGGAATGGACGGTGACGAAGCAATTGACTCTACTGGAAAGCACGACACTCGCTCTCTTTGAGCAAAAACGGACTGAGAAGCTCCCCTTCTGCAGATCAAATCTGTGATACGGCTGGCCTCGGTGCTTCCTGCTTCGGGTCAGCTCGGTCACCTGTTCCCGATGAGTTAGTAGTAGCAGGCACGACAATCGTACTAGTACTGTAGAGGGCTGCGTGCGTGACTTGTACGGCTCGAGTCTAAACGAATTGTGGCCGAGGGAACTGCAAAACTCGAAGCGATGGTAAGCCCGAATTGCATTGCGAGTCCCCCTTCCTCCCATCCACAAAACGCTTGTCCATGCAAAAAAACTGCATCTCTCACGACACCCGGCTTTGCGCGTCAAAGGCACATCACCCCGATACCGCTCAGCGGCGGAGCCTCCGTTGAAGGCACTTCATTATAGCATTATGGCAGCTCCTGCGCTGCTAGTACATGTATGTAGCTGCAGTACGCAATGCACATGTATTGAAACATCCGCTAGCATATCCATGCTGTTGCCGACCGCCCCCAGTGCCATCCGGAATACATCGCTGAGCGCCGATGCAACGGCACATTATTCGCTGGCGAAGCCAGACAAATCAGACGACGAGCGCAGCGATCATCGAGTGGCGCCGGGAGCATGTGGCCGATTCTACGGTATATGTAACGTGCATCAATGACTCATCGCGTGGGCTCCACGCGGTGTTCTCAATGGCATGGAATACGGTAGGCGGAATTGCGCGAGACTCTTTCGTGGCTCGGCTGGCACTTCGATATCGATCTCAGTAATTTGCGCTGCCCGGCTCTGGCACGGCACGTATCAGGTCACTTCTGCTAGCTGTAGATGTAGCGCCAGCTGCTGTGGTCACGGCCGGCGCGATTGCCACAGTGAGCTAATGACGCCCGTGCTTCAAGGTGTTTCGGAGCCTGCAGCTGAATTCGCCAGTTGGAGACTCGATTGCCAATATGGTGCCTCCTCATCCTATCCATACGTAGTCTGCATCCGCGGCGTACATGCAGTCTGCAATGCCGACTGTAAGGAAGATAACTACCGAAATTCTAGTTGCGAAAAGTATTTATGACTCTCAGGGGTACAAGGCGACGAGCTCCGTTTCGCTACAAACACTTGAGACCGCGGTCGGCGGTCGGCGGTCCAAGCCAAACGACTTAATTAGTGTTGACCTGCAGCTCCGGCTCATATGCATACTGCAACAACATTGAACATGTAGGCCTCCCCTCCACTACAGCAAAAATATGTATGCATCCCTCCAGCTATTGAGCGGCATCGGCCCAAGCTCCCTTACATTGCATCACAACTTTGATTTTGAAGTGGAAGATACTTAACCGCGTTATCCTGAAAAGCTGACATAGGGCAAGTGGCGACACTATTCGTACGTGAGCAGAGAAGGTGGGCGAGGTACTTGTCCAGCGCGAGCCGAGTCACAAGTGGCCGCATTGTTTAGACCGGAGACTTGTTTAGACTGTACACAAAGGGCAATCGCTTCAATCAAGCTGCTTTGGGCTTTTTTCTATTCACTCACTCATTCCCTGATAACTCCCAAGACGTCGTCGCAAGACCAGCACAAGGTAGAGCCAGAGGGCGCACAAGTGCACTTTGTGCCAGAAGGTGACACCGCAGGTTTACACCCTCCGAGATCCATAGCCGTACATGTAGGTTGGGCTACATGTACGGCAAGTCAAGCGTGCCGAGAGGCACATGGTGTGAAAAGCTTAGACTGTATAGTTCAAGCTGCCAAGCAATGGGTAACGCGATCGATTCGCTATTTTTCACGCGATCGGTAGACCTGGTTTTGTGATAAAATAATATCGAAATACGACTCTAAATGAGTATTATTTGAATATACGATGAAATTTGTAGAAGATTTTGTATTAAGCTTCGGGGTCGACAGCATCGCATTTTGCAAAATGTATATAGTCTCGTCTGATCACACGAATCCAGAGAAGGGACTATTTTACTAATCGGTACCAGGCAAAAACGGGTCGGAGAAATGTCCAGCGCATATGGAGAGGCCCTCTAAAGCTGGGCTGTTTCTCTCGTTTGCTTGTGTACTTGTGTGCAAGTCTGCAGAATCGGAAACGTACTCACATACACGTATATTACCAGCATGATGACGCTGCAAGCTCAACCTGCAGGTAGTCGAAGTTGCAACTACAGTACACGTAACGTTAGTTGATGAGATGGCTTCAATCCAGTCCGCCGAAGTGAACTTGATTTCTGAGCTCGAACAATTAGGTGAAAAAGGACTGGTGAAGTGAAGCCGAGCTTCCCTCAAAGTGTACAGCCCTATGCAAATAGCCTGTTTGAAATAGAGCCAACTTTCGTCGCACAGGCTATAACAGTCCAGTACGAGGCGGTACAGCAAGCTCGATTAACCTTGGACCAAGTACTGGGCCATCAATGTTGAACGGCAAGTATGTCGTACTGAATGTGGGTGTAGATAACGGATAGGATATAATCAAAAAAGATAGGACCGTGAAGGAGAAAAAGACCGGGACGGAAATAGGACTGGATATCTTTCCAGTCTCTCGCTCATTCATCAGGCGCACACGGATGCACACGGCGATGTTCTCGGCCTCGGCGGGCGCCGTCTCCGTTAGCTCCGACTGCATGTCTGCACAGCGACTGACTTTGCTTTGAGGCCTTTGGCGGGACGTTTGAAAAATGAGCGCGCGCTTTTTGTTCAAATGAAAACAGTGTTTCTAATCGAATCAAAAATTCACGTTACTTTTAAGAAACGCTTTACAAAAAATACCATTTTCTAAGCGTCTTAATCCTTGGGTAGGTAGTAATTAACAAGCACGCGTTTCGAACTACTGGATCCAATCAGCAACATCCATATTGGCCTCGACTCGGAATCATTCGAGCATTGCAATGGTCTGGATCCCACCCAAACTATTGCAAATTAACTAGAGACTAAGGTCTTAGCCCTCCACTTACTTGCGTGGAATCACTATTCGAACAACAATTTTCAACACAAAACCAACATCTTCAAACATCAACTTGCTTCTGGTTTGGAGGGGTTAACAATTTGTGCAGACAACGACAATAGAATCACGCTTGGACGCAGTGGCTACCAACTTTACCATGGGACTAATCACGCGCGTAACGCCCTCGCACTCCCCTTCACCAATGCAGCAGCCTTCTTGGCCGCGCTAGTCACACTACCATCCGTCGGGTACGTTAGATGCGCCATCGTGTTGAAGCCAGCACCGCACACCGGGTCCCCATGTTACAGAACTCGATAGCCTTCGACCCGTATGTGGAACTGGCACTCTCAATGGTCTGCCCCATCATCTTCAGCGGGTTGCCGAATGTCACGATGGCCTTGATACGCGACGACAAGGTGTCTGGGATCGTTTTGCCCGAGCCCAGCGTTGTCTTGATGCCGATCGAGATATCGGTGACGCTGGCACCCTGCGAATAGCCGCCCAGCACGAAGACAGTGTTCGGACACTCCTGCGCTACCGAAACAACGTGGTTGGTCATGTCGGTGGCTCCAGGACCGGCGCTCGTTTGGTCCATAGAGGCAAGGTAGCCGACAGCGTACGATGACACACTCATGCCGGCCAGGTTCGACGTGATGCCACTTACGAGTGGCTCACCACAGATACCGAAACCTGCTGCTTCTCCACTGCCACGCGCGAATACGACATGCACGTCGGAGCATTCGGCGTTGATAAACTTGATGGGGCCTGTTAGAAGGAGGAAGAGGGATCCGAGAACTGTCGATGTGGAAGCAGTGAACTTCATGACTGCTGACTAAGGTAAATCTTTAAACGTCTCGAGTGCGAGGTTGGTCGGAAAATGCAGAATGAGGAGATGAAATGATGGCCAGTAGCGGTAGGATGGTAGCACAGCGGAATATCGTCGACATGAATGCGCCGTAGGGGTCGCTTTGATGGCTGGAAGCAGCCCAACAGATTACAAGTCACGTTTTTCCTGCTGGTCGTCTGTGCAGAGGTGAGAAGATGCATCTTGAATCAATTGGATCTCCAGCGACGACTGCATCAACGCTTTGCTACAGCTAGCTAGCCACACAGGTGCTTGTTTCGTTTCGTAAACGTTGTTGAAGCTATAGCTCAGTGCTCTGTGGGCAGATGGAAAGGTCGTCGCACGCGCAGTTCCGAAGTATTCGGATGCAGCTTATGGTCCTCACCGGACGTTGAAGTGATATCATACCAACTGTAAGGTATTATTGCCATCATATTCGAAGATACGCGAGCCAAATTGAAAGCTGTTTTTCGACAGTCAACCTTAGGCGCACCGCCACCAGCAAGTCGCTTGCATCGGCTTATTATCCCCTGTCGTGGAGTCCACGGTCAGGCTAATACGATCGGTGTGCCTGGCATCGAGTAGTACACGCTCCGAGATCCAGCATGTATCGGAGTCCAGCTCTCGCTATTAGCTATAGCTAGCTGGCACGATTTCACAACACTGCTGGTCATCGCGTACTCTATGCCGCTGCCATGCGACAAGACAGGAGACCACCAACAGTGACCGCCATCAAGACAAATGCACATGGTGCCGGCACAGATGTGTGCGCGGACGATGGGGTGACCTCTCCATCACTTGGTCGTGCGGCAGTGGCGGTTCAAATGACATATGGACGCCGAGAGCTGCTGCCCGAGGCTCTAGAGGGCTTGCATAAGACAAGCATTAAACAAACATCTCGTATCTTGCCAGACACGGTTCAATTCTGCAGACTACTGTTCTGAGTTTCGTCCACCAATTGTCCAGCCCCGCATCGTAGATTGCTTGTTTCGTACCTGTTTTACGAGCACCAAATTCGTGGACGAGTAGGTGGCATGGTGGCATGGTCTGAGTCAACAGTGTTCACCTCTCGCTGTCCGAAGACTGAGAGGCAGGGTAACCAGCTGTCCCGCCTCACTGCTACGGTTTGTACGAAATTCTCAGTAAGAATAGCTTTTGTATCGAGATTTCGGCTCCGTGATTTCAATTCGTGGCATCTTCCATCCATAGAAAGCGACGTTGCCGCTGTGCTCATTTTCCACGCGGCGATCTCAAATCCTCCAGCAGGCCGATAAGATCGTAAATCCAGGACAGCACGACATAAATGCGTGACTGAAGTGCCAACCGGGTAGCCTAGCACGTCAACTTCAGCCTGCTGGTAAACCTATGGGTAGATGAGTCAACACGGAGGAGCACCGGCCGCCAGTGGGCACGACCGACCCTGCTTGGCACAGTAGTGCTGAGAGAAGTCAAGTATACCGCACTGAAGAAGTTCCTTGACATCGCTACTGTACTGCAGCGGTACCACACAAACTGTTGTCATTCCTCAACTTTCTGGATCCTACCCAAGCAAGTCACGGATACCATAAGCCCTTCACTACATTAATACAGCAGCGACCATGAAGTTCACCACCTCAGCAATCCTCGGATCTCTCCTTCTGCTTTTGTCCAACCTCGTCAACGTCGCCCACGCGCAGTGCTCCGATGTGCACGTCGTCTTTGCGCGTGGTAGCGGGAGATGCCAGGACTCGGCATCTGTGGTCAACCGCTTGTGAGTGGCATCACGTCGAACCTGGCCGGCATGAGTGTGTCATCGTACGCTGTCGACTACCTTGCCTCCATGAGCCAGACAAGTGCTGGACCAGGCGCCACCGACATGACCAACCACGTTGTTTCGGTAGCGCAGGAGTGTCCGAACACTGTCTTCGTGCTGGGCGGCTATTCGCAGGGTGCCAGCGTCACCGATATCTCGATCGGCATCAAGACGATGCTGGGATCTGGAAGTTCGATCCCAGACACCTTGTCGTCGCGTATCAAGGCCATCGTGACATTCGGCAACCCGCTGAAGATGATGGGGCAGACCATTGAGAGTGCCAGTTCCACATACGGGTCGAAGGCTATTGAGTTCTGTAACATGGGGGACCCGGTGTGCGGTGCTGGCTTCAACACGATGGCGCATCTAACGTACCCGACGGATGGTAGTGTGACTAGCGCGGCCAAGAAGGCTGCTGCATTGGTGAAGGGAAGCGTGAGGGCCCTGCGTGGGTGATCGATCAGTGCTGATGGAGAGGTGCATTGTCACTGATGTGAACGTTTGTTTGTTACTAGGGTGTCAGATGTGAGTAGGTTGTTGTCGTGGCTTGATTTGCACTTCGAATAAACATTTTGGATTTGAATTTCTAGTTGAAGTTTTGTTCGTTGATTTCAAATAGAAATGAGATAGAAATAGCGACCTTGAGAATCCAGCAGTAGAAATGACATCAAAGGAGCCAGCAGTGCGTCATTCCCCGCCATGAACCAGCGTGAGAACCTGCCACCATGTTGCCACGCGCTCACACCAGGTCGCAAATGTAGCAACAAGGTCGCCGTCTTTATTACCTTGTATATCACATTGCCCTATCAGCATTTTCATCAATTCGTTTCTATTCTGTTTGCAGGTCCGGTTCGAGACTGAGTTGACCAAATTCGCCTCCTCCTCCTCTAAAGCTAACGGAGTATCACGACTCGCCAATGACTTAAATGACGCTCGAGAAGCTCTGCAATTGGAGAATACAGCGACAACTTCATTATTCCAAGCAGCAAGAGATATCCTAGTTTACGTTCAGAAATTGACAACGTATTTGTCGCTTGTCAAGGGGTTTACAGAGACCGTCAAGAGTCAACCAAGCGTTGAGAAAGAGGATGCAGAGCTGCAAGCGTCGGCTCCCAATGCTGATGATACATCCAGCGCATCACTACGTCAACCACTTGTGGAGGACAGTGCAGAGGGTGAATCTGCACAGGGGACCAAGACCCCTATTTCTACTACGTCCGCCAGCGACTGCAGTGGCTGCTTGAATTTCTGTCGGTGGCAAGATACACTCACCGGATCGACGGTGTATGCGCTAAGTGCACGGCAAGAATACGCGCACACGTTGCTAGCGGGGGTATCTTAATGATGACGGACGCTCGTGAGAAAGTGGACGCTTTGCTGTCCGAGCGATTGTCCGAACTGAACGAGACGCAACTCAAGATCGCGTATCAACTACTGCTGCACGCATCCGGCGTGATGGACGCGTGTCTTGAGTCTATGAATATCACTCCTCGATTTATTGGTGCCGACTTTGCTGATCTTGGTGCCAAACCTGAAGCGGAAGCAGCAACAGGTGATAACGAAGTAGTGCCAGACGATGACATGATGGCTAAGTGGCGTGAAGAGCAACTCCAAGCCCAACAAACCACGCTGCAAAAACTGTTTTGTCCTCAACTGCTTTAGGCAATGGTCGATCAGTTAACCTCCCAGCACCAGGTTTAGCGGAGGATCTGGCGATGCTGAAGCGCGCTCCGGATCTTGCCGATGGGCATTTACCGCAGCTGTTGGCGTGGATTGCACTTGCTGAAGCGCAGGAGCTTGTGGTACTACGCGGAGTTACTCGTGGTGTTGTAGACTTCTCACTCATGGCCAAATTATCGATGGATATTTCTGCGCGGTACAAAGGAAAGTCTTTTGCTCCATTATGGCAGTCTACTGATGTGATGCTAATTCTTTTGCTACGTGATATGGACTGCAGAATGCCATACCTTCGCCACTCGAAGACTTCCTTGCTCGACCTCGATTGTGGCCGAACGCATTCAATTCTATTGCGCCTTTAAGAGCCCTTACTATCGGGCCATCTCGATGTATTTCCAAGGTGCATTGTGTATGCTAACGGAAGATGCAAGGAGCTGTGCTCAAGCTGTGGCGAATTTCAAGGAAGCCGCGACCCTCTTTGAAATAGTTGTCCCTCTGAAAAGAACTACGAGTCTAAACTGGCGCTTGACAAAGAAGAAAGGGAACGTGTGGGCCTGCTATCATCCGTGTTTCTTCGATCGCAACAAATTATTGACCGAGATCTGGACATTGTTACTCACCGCAACGACAGCGTGTACTACGAACCGGTAAGTGGTAGACCATACTGTGTGCGTTGTAAGTCCAAATATGTCAGACAGTGATTTCCCCTTACGTGCCCCCGCTTACGTAGATCCCGAAGGCCGAAAATGCGTCAGGTGCACTAAGTCTTGTCAAGGCGGCGATTTTCCCCGCGGTTTCCACCAGTGATCTGTGGCGGGATGGCGAAGTTGCCAACTGCCTGAAGCCGACTGCCCTGGTTGCAGCGACATCGGCAACCAACGCTCAACAGGAAAGAAGTCGCCCACATGGAGGGTGTTGTGCTAGTTGCATCATATCGTGAAAATTCAAGGGCGGGGGCTAATGATTACACCTACTTGGACAGCACCTGAATTAATTCACAAAGCGTTGAGGAAACTTTGTTAGAGACTCTCTAATAGAGAATCTGCAATGAAAACTTCCAGAAATCATGACACTGCACACAACACATTGGCTATCATATTCACACACATATACAGTCCTCAAGCTAAGGTTATCGTGCAGTCAAGCCACGACAACAACCTACTCACATCTGACACCCTAGTAACAAACAAACGTTCACATCAGTGACAATGCACCTCTCCATCAGCACTGATCGATCACCCACGCAGGGCCCTCACGCTTCCCTTCACCAATGCAGCAGCCTTCTTGGCCGCGCTAGTCACACTACCATCCGTCGGGTACGTTAGATGCGCCATCGTGTTGAAGCCAGCACCGCACACCGGGTCCCCATGTTACAGAACTCAATAGCCTTCGACCCGTATGTGGAACTGGCACTCTCAATGGTCTGCCCCATCATCTTCAGCGGGTTGCCGAATGTCACGATGGCCTTGATACGCGACGACAAGGTGTCTGGGATCGAACTTCCAGATCCCAGCATCGTCTTGATGCCGATCGAGATATCGGTGACGCTGGCACCCTGCGAATAGCCGCCCAGCACGAAGACAGTGTTCGGACACTCCTGCGCTACCGAAACAACGTGGTTGGTCATGTCGGTGGCGCCTGGTCCAGCACTTGTCTGGCTCATGGAGGCAAGGTAGTCGACAGCGTACGATGACACACTCATGCCGGCCAGGTTCGACGTGATGCCACTCACAAGCGGTTGACCACAGATGCCGAGTCCTGGCATCTCCCGCTACCACGCGCAAAGACGACGTGCACATCGGAGCACTGCGCGTGGGCGACGTTGACGAGGTTGGACAAAAGCAGAAGGAGAGATCCGAGGATTGCTGAGGTGGTGAACTTCATGGTCGCTGCTGTATTAATGTAGTGAAGGGCTTATGGTATCCGTGACTTGCTTGGGTAGGATCCAGAAAGTTGAGGAATGACAACAGTTTGTGTGGTGCCGCTAAAAGGAAGTTGAATAGCGCTTGGAGTAGATTGAGATGGGCTTGTGGCCGAGATTGTATAACCAAAAGTGATGAGATTGAGTTTGTTAACACTACTCTACCTTGCTCTACCTTGCTCTACCTTCGTGTCCACAGAGAGTAGTCCCATCCCGGAAGGCATCCCATCTGCAAAAGAAAGTTAGACGGTCGCTGGGCTTGAACTGAGTAATTGAGCTATTGGAACATAATCCACAAGATCACATCTTGTGTAAACACACTTGTGTAACGGGTCTGGTCATTCCATTACACATCTTGTGCAAACACATATATGTAATGAGTCGGGTCATCCCATTACACGAAGTCCTTGTGTGGGACACACCTTCTGGGTTCATTATGGGTAACAGTTATCTGTTATGATATCTGTTAAATAACCGATACCTACATGAGCTATTTGTAATAGGCCTCTCTGGTCTATTACATGGGCAATGTGATCACAGATTGGTGTGGTACACACACTTCCGTCATGGAGGTGAAGGTGGCGCAAATATGGGTACATATTTGCTCGCATTCACCTTTGGCGCAATCAGTGATTATGCTAAGTGTTCTCTGCATTTCTTTGTACATGATGATGGTTCCTTCCCTGGAAGAATGGCGTTACCGCAACCATAACTACGATGGGATATAGACCTGTTATGGTCGTTTTAAGGGATTATGGTTGCTGTAGTAATTTTGCAGGTTCATGCTGAAAGGTGAAACTTCGCAAAACTTCGCGAAATTTTCAACTGGAAAGACCATCGATTAAGTACGAGACACGAAAGCCGTTCATTCATAATCCAAAATCGAACGTGTGGCAATCGGCGCGTGATTAAGAAGATAGAAGCCTTGTGTGGCGTCGGTGAAAGGCTATAGCTGACAGATGGTGGTTGGTGCTATGTCAGGTGTGTGTGTATGTGAGTGAGGGGCGACAGGGAAAATTTAACCGGTTATTTGTACAGATCAGCGCAGTAAATCTTCGGTCCCGGACTATCGTTTCACGACCTTCAGTCTAGAAAAGACAACGACATCAATGAGAACTTCGACTCAGATGAAGAAGAAGGGTACCTGGGCGAAAATCCTGCAGGCTATCAAAAACGGCGACGCTCTGAAAACCGTTTCAAATCATTGGGGTCAAGAAGCGGAGCAAAAGAGATGGGTATTCGGGTTCTATTTCCTGTGCTAGTGCGGGCGATTCAGATGGAATAACAACACCAAATTACCGCCTCCGTGATCGAAAAAGCAGCACAAGGGCTGAGAAGCTTGCAATGGAACAAGCACACGTTTCAGTGAGAAATGTCGTACCCGCATTCCCGGTGCAACAGATTCAATCGTGGGAAGAGTTCAGCAAGGTGCTGACAGAATATAAAACGAAGAACAATCTGCTTTTCCGGGTCCGCAGTTCAACATCGACGACGCTCTACAATGCATATGTAGCTAGCTATTTAATTGTACTGTTCAGGATGTGTTATACTAACATAGTTGTTTTGGTTGATTTAAGTATGTCCGAGGGAAAATATGCAATTCCTGGTAAGGAGTTTAAGTGGAGTCAGAAATGTTATTGGTGCACCCATGGAGTGTACCAGAAGTCTCGATCAACCGGCATGCGCAGTCGCGGGACACGTTACACTGGTTGCAAGGCACAGTTCACTCCAACAGCGATGAAGGTGTCAAACGAATCGTTTAAAATCATCCTGCTAAATGAGGTACGTGGTGCTTGAAGAGTTTCCTGCTGTCATCAATGCACTAAACCTTTTGTGATGCTAGTACAGTGCCACACCCACAACCATGTGACCACTAGAAGTGCTTCATCCTCATACTTGACAACTAAAATATTCCTCTTGACGAGCAAGATCGTGAAGATGTCATGACCCTCACCGATGCTGGAGTGTCGTCCAAGCATATTACCAATTTTCTCAGCGACAGAATCGGTGTGTATTGCTTGAAGATATCGCCAAATGGTTCTGCTTCTAATCCTATGGTTGTTTGTGCCTGACTAGGGCGCGCGGTATCGCCTCAGCAAACGCGAAACCTCATCCGAGACATCATGAGGAAAGATTCGGCAGAGGAACGATTGAAAACCTTGCTTCATGCACTAGTGCAGCTGGACGGCTGTGGCGTACGTTTGATGCATGATCAAATGGATATCACATGCTGTTATGCAGACTAAGCTGCAAAATTGATGTTCGAGCAATGGGGACAAACACTTGCAATGGACTTCACACACAGCACTAATACTTTAAGCTATCACCTTGGTAAATATCATATATTATGATGTTATGGTGACCTTATGGTGACCTTAAAATTATAGCGACCTTATAGCAATTTTATTCACTAACATTGATGTGCGCCGTTGTTCATGGTAAACAGGGAGTCTGGTTATTACTACGGCAACAGGCAGAGGCTTTCCAGTGCTAGACTTTTGTGCCACAACCAGCAAGCGCCTACCATCTCGGTGATTCTAAAGTTTTTCAGTACAAGAATTCCACTTGGAGGTCTGTGCGATCCGTGGTGATTGATAAGGATTTTGTTGAATGGTGTACCCTTGAGAAGGTATTCCAACAGGCAAAAATTCTCATGTGTCAGTTCCATGCAATATCCTACTGGAAGAAGTTGATGCAACGCTCAATGTTCCGTCTAAATGTGACCTGTCGTGAGCAGCTTCTAGTTCTTTTAACGAATCTCGTCTACAGATAAATTGATTTCGTTGCCAATTGTGTTGGTGCATGATCTAACACACTTTTCTATATATATATTTAGGAAATACGACGGAGACTGGGTATGAAAATGCCCGCAAGGCTGTGGAAGTGTATTGATTGCTGCACAAACGACTTCCGGTCTTCGACTACTTCGAGAAAAATTGGCATTCATGCAGACAAATGTGGGCAAATTACGCTCGGGGTGTATTCTTCACAGCTGGTAACACTATCATCAACAGGGTCGAGTCCAACTGGAATCAAATCAAGATTCTTCTTGGTCGCAAGACTCGAATAGACAAAACTGTTGCGGGTCTTCTCCAGCACCAGATTACTGTGGCGCAGCAGATTATTCGTACGATAACGAAGTGCGTGACGACTTCGGTTTCACCAAAATTGGTGGATCATTTTGTGGTGTAGCGAGGTCAGCGAAAACGCGTTCGCGATCTGCTCACACACTGCGCCCGAACTACCAACTAATGGAGGGGTACTCCGATCGTCCGTGGGGATGCTGATGTCTTCTCGCCTTGTGTACCCGTCGGTGGGCTAGCTCTGCTCTCTCGGTGTCTCGAGAAAATGCGCAGCGATGTCAGGTGGACCGCCCTGGAGAGACGCGGGGCTGGGGTGTCGCCTCGTGGAAACTTCTTCACGAGGTGACGGGTTGGGTGTCGATCTTGATCGACGGACTAGAGATGGCTCCAGTCCTGGGGTGCCTTGAGGGGGTGTTCCCCTTACTCCTTTGCTCCTTGACCGCTTCCTTTAGCGGGGTCTTGATCTTGTGGAACGATGTAGCCTGGCCAACTATCCAGGAGCTACTGTTGGGTTGATCTACCTTGAACTAAATGTACTAAGTGGGCCAATATAATTCCCGCCCTAGAACACTTAAAGTATACAGAAGTAACCTTGATTTCCTTTATACTAAGAAACCTATGTTCTCCCTACCCAACTCGTCCCTTACTCTCCTTGAAGAGGACTTTTTGAAGAGGTGCTCAGAAGAGCTCTTTTTAAGAGTGAGAAGGCTTGCCTTCTCCCAAAGATTCCACTTCGCAGTCAGTAGTCCATCACCCGGTGGGTACACTTTCTAAGTCAGATCGCGTACCGGAAAGATTGATCCATCCGCGATCTGACCTGCAGATTAGATCGTGTATCGCAATGATTGGTCCATCGGCGATCTACTTTTGGAGTAGATCGCGGTATCCAAAAATAGCTCTATCCGCGATCTACCTTTTCAGGGTAGTTCACGTTATTCAAAGACGGCACCATATGCGACCCGGTTGTGTGCTCCAAAACTGCACCCATCTGGTCTATCCAGATCGGATAACTGATAATCTGAGTCCATGTGGTCACACCGTGGATTACCTCAGTCCATCAACCCATTCTCCCCAGAAAGATGGACTAGGCTTCACCACAATTTTATGGTTGCTTTATAGTCTCTAAGGTCGTCGAAAGGGTCGCGTTAGCGGTATGGCTGCTGTTAATGCCATCATCGAATCGTAGTTATGGTTGCGGTAACGCCATTCTTCCAGGGAAGGAACCATCATCATGTACAAAGAAATGCAGAGAACACTTAGCATAATCACTGATTGCGCCAAAGGTGAATGCGAGCAAATATGTACCCATATTTGCGCCACCTTCACCTCCATGACGGAAGTGTGTGTACCACACCAATCTGTGATCACATTGCCCATGTAATAGACCAGAGAGGCCTATTACAAATAGCTCATGTAGGTATCGGTTATTTAACAGATATCATAACAGATAACTGTTACCCATAATGAACCCAGAAGGTGTGTCCCACACAAGGACTTCGTGTAATGGGATGACCCGACTCATTACATATATGTGTTTGCACAAGATGTGTAATGGAATGACCAGACCCGTTACACAAGTGTGTTTACACAAGATGTGATCTTGTGGATTATGTTCCAATAGCTCAATTACTCAGTTCAAGCCCAGCGACCGTCTAACTTTCTTTTGCAGATGGGATGCCTTCCGGGATGGGACTACTCTCTGTGGACACGAAGGTAGAGCAAGGTAGAGCAAGGTAGAGTAGTGTTAACAAACTCAATCTCATCACTTTTGGTTATACAATCTCGGCCACAAGCCCATCTCAATCTACTCCAAGCGCTATTCAACTTCCTTTTAGCGGCACCACACAAACTGTTGTCATTCCTCAACTTTCTGGATCCTACCCAAGCAAGTCACGGATACCATAAGCCCTTCACTACATTAATACAGCAGCGACCATGAAGTTCACCACCTCAGCAATCCTCGGATCTCTCCTTCTGCTTTTGTCCAACCTCGTCAACGTCGCCCACGCGCAGTGCTCCGATGTGCACGTCGTCTTTGCGCGTGGTAGCGGGAGATGCCAGGACTCGGCATCTGTGGTCAACCGCTTGTGAGTGGCATCACGTCGAACCTGGCCGGCATGAGTGTGTCATCGTACGCTGTCGACTACCTTGCCTCCATGAGCCAGACAAGTGCTGGACCAGGCGCCACCGACATGACCAACCACGTTGTTTCGGTAGCGCAGGAGTGTCCGAACACTGTCTTCGTGCTGGGCGGCTATTCGCAGGGTGCCAGCGTCACCGATATCTCGATCGGCATCAAGACGATGCTGGGATCTGGAAGTTCGATCCCAGACACCTTGTCGTCGCGTATCAAGGCCATCGTGACATTCGGCAACCCGCTGAAGATGATGGGGCAGACCATTGAGAGTGCCAGTTCCACATACGGGTCGAAGGCTATTGAGTTCTGTAACATGGGGACCCGGTGTGCGGTGCTGGCTTCAACACGATGGCGTATCTAACGTACCCGACGGATGGTAGTGTGACTAGCGCGGCCAAGAAGGCTGCTGCATTGGTGAAGGGAAGCGTGAGGGCCCTGCGTGGGTGATCGATCAGTGCTGATGGAGAGGTGCATTGTCACTGATGTGAACGTTTGTTTGTTACTAGGGTGTCAGATGTGAGTAGGTTGTTGTCGTGGCTTGACTGCACGATAACCTTAGCTTGAGGACTGTATATGTGTGTGAATATGATAGCCAATGTGTTGTGTGCAGTGTCATGATTTCTGGAAGTTTTCATTGCAGATTCTCTATTAGAGAGTCTCTAACAAAGTTTCCTCAACGCTTTGTGAATTAATTCAGGTGCTGTCCAAGTAGGTGTAATCATTAGCCCCCGCCCTTGAATTTTCACGATATGATGCAACTAGCACAACACCCTCCATGTGGGCGACTTCTTTCCTGTTGAGCGTTGGTTGCCGATGTCGCTGCAACCAGGGCAGTCGGCTTCAGGCAGTTGGCAACTTCGCCATCCCGCCACAGATCACTGGTGGAAACCGCGGGGAAAATCGCCGCCTTGACAAGACTTAGTGCACCTGACGCATTTTCGGCCTTCGGGATCTACGTAAGCGGGGGCACGTAAGGAGGAAATCACTGTCTGACATATTTGGACTTACAACGCACACAGTATGGTCTACCACTTACCGGTTCGTAGTACACGCTGTCGTTGCGGTGAGTAACAATGTCCAGATCTCGGTCAATAATTTGTTGCGATCGAAGAAACACGGATGATAGCAGGCCCACACGTTCCCTTTCTTCTTTGTCAAGCGCCAGTTTAGACTCGTAGTTCTTTTCAGAGGGACAACTATTTCAAAGAGGGTCGCGGCTTCCTTGAAATTCGCCACAGCTTGAGCACAGCTCCTTGCATCTTCCGTTAGCATACACAATGCACCTTGGAAATACATCGAGATGGCCCGATAGTAAGGGCTCTTAAAGGCGCAATAGAATTGAATGCGTTCGGCCACAATCGAGGTCGAGCAAGGAAGTCTTCGAGTGGCGAAGGTATGGCATTCTGCAGTCCATATCACGTAGCAAAAGAATTAGCATCACATCAGTAGACTGCCATAATGGAGCAAAAGACTTTCCTTTGTACCGCGCAGAAATATCCATCGATAATTTGGCCATGAGTGAGAAGTCTACAACACCACGAGTAACTCCGCGTAGTACCACAAGCTCCTGCGCTTCAGCAAGTGCAATCCACGCCAACAGCTGCGGTAAATGCCCATCGGCAAGATCCGGAGCGCGCTTCAGCATCGCCAGATCCTCCGCTAAACCTGGTGCTGGGAGGTTAACTGATCGACCATTGCCTAAAGCAGTTGAGGACAAAACAGTTTTTTGCAGCGTGGTTTGTTGGGCTTGGAGTTGCTCTTCACGCCACTTAGCCATCATGTCATCGTCTGGCACTACTTCGTTATCACCTGTTGCTGCTTCCGCTTCAGGTTTGGCACCAAGATCAGCAAAGTCGGCACCAATAAATCGAGGAGTGATATTCATAGACTCAAGACACGCGTCCATCACGCCGGATGCGTGCAGCAGTAGTTGATACGCGATCTTGAGTTGCGTCTCGTTCAGTTCGGACAATCGCTCGGACAGCAAAGCGTCCACTTTCTCACGAGCGTCCGTCATCATTAAGATACCCCCGCTAGCAACGTGTGCGCGTATTCTTGCCGTGCACTTAGCGCATACACCGTCGATCCGGTGAGTGTATCTTGCCACCGACAGAAATTCAAGCAGCCACTGCAGTCGCTGGCGGACGTAGTAGAAATAGGGGTCTTGGTCCCCTGTGCAGATTCACCCTCTGCACTGTCCTCCACAAGTGGTTGACGTAGTGATGCGCTGGATGTATCATCAGCATTGGGAGCCGACGCTTGCAGCTCTGCATCCTCTTTCTCAACGCTTGGTTGACTCTTGACGGTCTCTGTAAACCCCTTGACAAGCGACAAATACGTTGTCAATTTCTGAACGTAAACTAGGATATCTCTTGCTGCTTGGAATAATGAAGTTGTCGCTGTATTCTCCAATTGCAGAGCTTCTCGAGCGTCATTTAAGTCATTGGCGAGTCGTGATACTCCGTTAGCTTTAGAGGAGGAGGAGGCGAATTTGGTCAACTCAGTCTCGAACCGGACCTGCAAACAGAATAGAAACGAATTGATGAAAATGCTGATAGGGCAATGTGATATACAAGGTAATAAAGACGGCGACCTTGTTGCTACATTTGCGACCTGGTGTGAGCGCGTGGCAACATGGTGGCAGGTTCTCACGCTGGTTCATGGCGGGGAATGACGCACTGCTGGCTCCTTTGATGTCATTTCTACTGCTGGATTCTCAAGGTCGCTATTTCTATCTCATTTCTATTTGAAATCAACGAACAAAACTTCAACTAGAAATTCAAATCCAAAATGTTTATTCGAAGTGCAAATCAAGCCACGACAACAACCTACTCACATCTGACACCCTAGTAACAAACAAACGTTCACATCAGTGACAATGCACCTCTCCATCAGCACTGATCGATCACCCACGCAGGGCCCTCACGCTTCCCTTCACCAATGCAGCAGCCTTCTTGGCCGCGCTAGTCACACTACCATCCGTCGGGTACGTTAGATGCGCCATCGTGTTGAAGCCAGCACCGCACACCGGGTCCCCCATGTTACAGAACTCAATAGCCTTCGACCCGTATGTGGAACTGGCACTCTCAATGGTCTGCCCCATCATCTTCAGCGGGTTGCCGAATGTCACGATGGCCTTGATACGCGACGACAAGGTGTCTGGGATCGAACTTCCAGATCCCAGCATCGTCTTGATGCCGATCGAGATATCGGTGACGCTGGCACCCTGCGAATAGCCGCCCAGCACGAAGACAGTGTTCGGACACTCCTGCGCTACCGAAACAACGTGGTTGGTCATGTCGGTGGCGCCTGGTCCAGCACTTGTCTGGCTCATGGAGGCAAGGTAGTCGACAGCGTACGATGACACACTCATGCCGGCCAGGTTCGACGTGATGCCACTCACAAGCGGTTGACCACAGATGCCGAGTCCTGGCATCTCCCGCTACCACGCGCAAAGACGACGTGCACATCGGAGCACTGCGCGTGGGCGACGTTGACGAGGTTGGACAAAAGCAGAAGGAGAGATCCGAGGATTGCTGAGGTGGTGAACTTCATGGTCGCTGCTGTATTAATGTAGTGAAGGGCTTATGGTATCCGTGACTTGCTTGGGTAGGATCCAGAAAGTTGAGGAATGACAACAGTTTGTGTGGTACCGCTGCAGTACAGTAGCGATGTCAAGGAACTTCTTCAGTGCGGTATACTTGACTTCTCTCAGCACTACTGTGCCAAGCAGGGTCGGTCGTGCCCACTGGCGGCCGGTGCTCCTCCGTGTTGACTCATCTACCCATAGGTTTACCAGCAGGCTGAAGTTGACGTGCTAGGCTACCCGGTTGGCACTTCAGTCACGCATTTATGTCGTGCTGTCCTGGATTTACGATCTTATCGGCCTGCTGGAGGATTTGAGATCGCCGCGTGGAAAATGAGCACAGCGGCAACGTCGCTTTCTATGGATGGAAGATGCCACGAATTGAAATCACGGAGCCGAAATCTCGATACAAAAGCTATTCTTACTGAGAATTTCGTACAAACCGTAGCAGTGAGGCGGGACAGCTGGTTACCCTGCCTCTCAGTCTTCGGACAGCGAGAGGTGAACACTGTTGACTCAGACCATGCCACCATGCCACCTACTCGTCCACGAATTTGGTGCTCGTAAAACAGGTACGAAACAAGCAATCTACGATGCGGGGCTGGACAATTGGTGGACGAAACTCAGAACAGTAGTCTGCAGAATTGAACCGTGTCTGGCAAGATACGAGATGTTTGTTTAATGCTTGTCTTATGCAAGCCCTCTAGAGCCTCGGGCAGCAGCTCTCGGCGTCCATATGTCATTTGAACCGCCACTGCCGCACGACCAAGTGATGGAGAGGTCACCCCATCGTCCGCGCACACATCTGTGCCGGCACCATGTGCATTTGTCTTGATGGCGGTCACTGTTGGTGGTCTCCTGTCTTGTCGCATGGCAGCGGCATAGAGTACGCGATGACCAGCAGTGTTGTGAAATCGTGCCAGCTAGCTATAGCTAATAGCGAGCTGGACTCCGATACATGCTGGATCTCGGGCGTGTACTACTCGATGCCAGGCACACCGATCGTATTAGCCTGACCGTGGACTCCACGACAGGGGATAATAAGCCGATGCAAGCGACTTGCTGGTGGCGGTGCGCCTAAGGTTGACTGTCGAAAAACAGCTTTCAATTTGGCTCGCGTATCTTCGAATATGATGGCAATAATACCTTACAGTTGGTATGATATCACTTCAACGTCCGGTGAGGACCATAAGCTGCATCCGAATACTTCGGAACTGCGCGTGCGACGACCTTTCCATCTGCCCACAGAGCACTGAGCTATAGCTTCAACAACGTTTACGAAACGAAACAAGCACCTGTGTGGCTAGCTAGCTGTAGCAAAGCGTTGATGCAGTCGTCGCTGGAGATCCAATTGATTCAAGATGCATCTTCTCACCTCTGCACAGACGACCAGCAGGAAAAACGTGACTTGTAATCTGTTGGGCTGCTTCCAGCCATCAAAGCGACCCCTACGGCGCATTCATGTCGACGATATTCCGCTGTGCTACCATCCTACCGCTACTGGCCATCATTTCATCTCCTCATTCTGCATTTTCCGACCAACCTCGCACTCGAGACGTTTAAAGATTTACCTTAGTCAGCAGTCATGAAGTTCACTGCTTCCACATCGACAGTTCTCGGATCCCTCTTCCTCCTTCTAACAGGCCCCATCAAGTTTATCAACGCCGAATGCTCCGACGTGCATGTCGTATTCGCGCGTGGCAGTGGAGAAGCAGCAGGTTTCGGTATCTGTGGTGAGCCACTCGTAAGTGGCATCACGTCGAACCTGGCCGGCATGAGTGTGTCATCGTACGCTGTCGGCTACCTTGCCTCTATGGACCAAACGAGCGCCGGTCCTGGAGCCACCGACATGACCAACCACGTTGTTTCGGTAGCGCAGGAGTGTCCGAACACTGTCTTCGTGCTGGGCGGCTATTCGCAGGGTGCCAGCGTCACCGATATCTCGATCGGCATCAAGACAACGCTGGGCTCGGGCAAAACGATCCCAGACACCTTGTCGTCGCGTATCAAGGCCATCGTGACATTCGGCAACCCGCTGAAGATGATGGGGCAGACCATTGAGAGTGCCAGTTCCACATACGGGTCGAAGGCTATCGAGTTCTGTAACATGGGGACCCGGTGTGCGGTGCTGGCTTCAACACGATGGCGCATCTAACGTACCCGACGGATGGTAGTGTGACTAGCGCGGCCAAGAAGGCTGCTGCATTGGTGAAGGGGAGTGCGAGGGCGTTACGCGCGTGATTAGTCCCATGGTAAAGTTGGTAGCCACTGCGTCCAAGCGTGATTCTATTGTCGTTGTCTGCACAAATTGTTAACCCCTCCAAACCAGAAGCAAGTTGATGTTTGAAGATGTTGGTTTTGTGTTGAAAATTGTTGTTCGAATAGTGATTCCACGCAAGTAAGTGGAGGGCTAAGACCTTAGTCTCTAGTTAATTTGCAATAGTTTGGGTGGGATCCAGACCATTGCAATGCTCGAATGATTCCGAGTCGAGGCCAATATGGATGTTGCTGATTGGATCCAGTAGTTCGAAACGCGTGCTTGTTAATTACTACCTACCCAAGGATTAAGACGCTTAGAAAATGGTATTTTTTTGTAAAGCGTTTCTTAAAAGTAACGTGAATTTTTGATTCGATTAGAAACACTGTTTTCATTTGAACAAAAAGCGCGCGCTCATTTTTCAAACGTCCCGCCAAAGGCCTCAAAGCAAAGTCAGTCGCTGTGCAGACATGCAGTCGGAGCTAACGGAGACGGCGCCCGCCGAGGCCGAGAACATCGCCGTGTGCATCCGTGTGCGCCCGATGAATGAGCGAGAGACTCGCAACCGTGACGTGAATGTTCTCGCAACCGTCCCTCAAATGAACGTCATCTCCCTCACAGACGAAAGCGGTCAGCCCCTGGGGGCAAGAGCAACGTGTTCCAGTACGACCAAATATTCGACGCCAGTAGCGACGCCCACGGCATCTATGACAGAGTAGCGAAGCGCATCGTACGCTCCACTTTGGGCGGAATCAACGGCACCATCTTCGCCTACGGCCAGACGAGCTCTGGCAAAACATACACAATGCAGGGGACGGAGTCATGCCCTTTGAACCGGAGGAAGCGACGAATAAACCAGGGATTCTGCAGTTGGCGGTGGAGGATATTTTCAAGTACATTGAAAAATGCTCCGATCGAGATTTTCTACTGCGAGTTTCTTTCCTGGAGATCTACAATGAAGTGGTCAAAGACCTACTGAATCAACCGAGAAAGGAGCGAACCTCAAGCTGCGAGAAGACCCCAGGAAGGGCGTCTACGTCGAGTGTAAAGAAGAGATTATCACAAACTACGAGAATATTGTGACGTTGCTTCAGACAGGGAATCAGCATCGTACTGTGGGCCAGACAGCCATGAACGACAGGAGCTCGCGGTCCCACAGTGTCTTTCGGATTGTCATCGAGAGCAAGGAGAAATCCGACTCGAGACGCCTCTCGGAGGAGGACGTGAACGGTGCGGTGTTGGTGGCCAGCTTGAATCTGGTGGACCTTGCTGGGTCGGAGAGTCTGCGGCACACGGCGGCAGAAGGAATTCGCCAGCGCGAAGCTGGCAACATCAACAAGTCGCTACTGACACTGGCCCGTGTCATCAATTCGCTGGCCAGCTCTGGTGGTGGCGGTCAGAATGCACCGTTTCGAGACAGCAAACTTACACGTCTGCTGCAGACTTCGCTGGGCGGCAACACCCGCACGCTCATTATTTGCTGTGTGACCCCAGCGACAGATACGTTGAGGAAACGAAGAGCACGTTGCAGTTTGCTGCACGCGCCAAGGATATTCAGACGTCCGCCACCGTAAACGAGGTGCTGGATGACCAAACGCAGCTCCGCCGTCTCAAGCGTGAGGTGCATGATCTGAAGAAGCTAGTTAACTCGGAAGCTCTGAACGCGCTGAAAGCGGAGAACGAAGCGCTGATCAGTGAGAAGAACCACAACAAGACGGAGATGGCGCGACTCATGGGATTAATCCTCTCCAGCGCCTCCGTGACAAAGTCCACTGTTGGCAAGAAGCGGAAACACCACGGGAAGCACAAGCGAGAAACTTGGGGCCCAGGCGATTTCCCCGCCAACCTAAAGTCGCTTGCTCCTCTCTCCGAACCTATATCCTCCGGAAGCGCCACTTCTCGTCGAAAGAAAATGTGGATCCTCAAATTCTCTTGCGAGTACATGAAGACATTCCCGAAAACGCACTGCACAACTCGGAAAACCCGTGTTTGCTTCTGTTGACAACAAGTTCAAGCCAAACCAAACTAACCTGGGGAGTAAGGATGACAGCAAAAATGTGCTTGACCTGTTTTTGTCTGTATTTCGAAGCTATAACGACGGGAAAGTTGAGGATTCCGTCGCTGTCGGGGAAGCGATTGTAAACGAGAAATGTGCGTCTCTCAATGACATTGAGCGTGCCAGCGTGTTTGAGCTGCTCGGTCAAATGAGAACTTTAATAACAGCAGATTCGCAGCACAGGGGGTTCTGGAAGGAAAGCAACGTGAAGTGGAAGACCTGCGAGCAAAACTGAGTGAGCAAAATAATCAGGGATGCCCGGTTAACTGCGATGGTGCAGACAGTGTTTCGAACGAAGATAAACGCATCGAAGAGATCATGGCCGAGTTGGTTTCCACGCAAGGGAGATTGGCAAAAGAGAAGGACCACTACCAAGAATTGGAGGAGAAGATGGCAAATATCCAACAAATGGCCGCTGAAGAATTGGGCGTGCTGCAGCTGAAGCTAGAAAGTATACAAATCGAGTCCAATGATGCGCGAGAAAGATTTGCCAGCGAGAAACGCCAGCTTGAAGTCACTCTAGAATCACTCAGGCAGGTCTTCTGCAGCCTGACAGCGAGGCGAACGTGGATTTACGCGACAAAAATGAGAAACTGGAGAAGATGGTGCAAGAAATGAAAGCCTCCCAGACTGTCCTCCAGCTAGCAGTAGCGGAGCGTGACGAAGAAATAACGTCGCTGAAGTCTCAAAGTGATGCAAATGATCATGCAATTTTGGAGACGCCAGTGACGTGTTTGGAAGAGCAGAAAATGTTATTGCGAGAAAAATTAGTGAGGATGAAGTCGATGACGATGAGATTACCCCAACAGCAGAAGCTTTGTCAGTGGGCACTAACAAGGAGGAACTGCAGGGCGAGCCTTCTGTTGATCAAGACCAAAACGGGACTGTGGAAAAACTCGCGGGAGAATTGCAGAATATCATGCAGGAGCTTGCACAACTACAGGCTGATAATGAGAAATCTGCAATGGAAAAGGAGGAACTGCAGGCAGTGACCGACAGAATCAACCAGGAGCTGGAGGTTTCGCAGCGCCAAGGCTACGAAATGAGTGAGGCCTTGATGGAGAAGGAGCACATTGCGAAGGTCCTTCAAGCTCAACTGAATGCGAAGATGACGACAATCTCACAAATGCAGACAAAGCGCTGCAGCGAGATTGAATCACTGCAGCAGTCTATCCAGGACCTGGCTGTGGAGAAAGAAAGCCTTGTTACCAGAATCCAACAGTTAGAATCAGTAGAAAACACTGAAGTGATTGATGAGGAGATTGAGATGAGTGATTCGGCTGGAAGCGTTCCTGAGCAGCAAACCGAGGTAGAGCCCCAAAAGCTGTGCTCGGAAGTGGACCAGCTGTCAGAAAAACTTTTAGCTGCTGAATCGGAGCTTGCGCAGGCAAATGAACGCTTGAGGCGGTTAAGGACTCGTCTGAGTTGAGCGAACTTAGAGCCGCCTTTGACAACTTGCAGGCTGATTATGACAATCTGCAAAAGATGAATGCGGGCTCCTTGCGTGAGCGACCTGTTCCGGAACAGCAGCTTGAAGAACCTACTTCGTCGGAACAACAAAACGCTAAATTAGTCGACCAAACTCTGCAGGAGCGCTACGATGCGTTGAATGCGGACTGCGAACGGCTTGCCGGTGATCTTGAAAAGCTCACGCATGAGCGAGAGGACTGTGTGGACGAACTTCGAGCGTTGGAAAATCAGCTGATGGAAGTATCTGAAGATAAGATGAAGCTGGCTGTTGCCGTCGACGAACGGGAGATGAGGCTGAGGGAGATGCAACAACTGGTCATGTCTTCTACGGATGAGATCACAGCATTGCAGGTTAAGCTGGAAGAAACTCAATCAGCGAAGGTTGCGCTGGAAGACTGCAAGGCTGGACTCGAAGAAAATGTTGAAACAGCCCAGGCTGCTTTGCAAGCTTTGCAAGTAGACTACAACGCGGTTGTGGAACAGTTGCAATGTCGCACTACGGCACTGGTGTCCGGAAGTGAATGTACTGACAGCGATGTGGAGCAATTACAGCAGCGCCTTGAGAAGGAAACCAGACAGCGCGAAAGGCTAGAGCTTGACGTGAAGTCCTACGAAGAAACATTGTCTGTAATGCGCACGGACGTGAAGGATGGGTCCCACACGATCGCAGATCTCATGGATAAGTTGAGAACGATGCAGATGAGCTTAGATGCTGCAGCACGCTCTCAAGAACTGAAGGATACGGAGATGGTTAGCTTGACGGATGCTCTGACGAAGGCGAAGGAGGAGGAGGCAGAGCTGCGCTTCCAGAGACAACAGCGTATGGTTGCAGCGGAAGCGAAAGAAATGGCGTTGGAAGAGAAGGTCTCGGCGCTGCAGCAGCAGCTAACAATGTCTGCAACTGGTAACAGTGTGATCCACGATTCAACACAAACTGAGCTGCAGCTCATTGCAGACAAGGAGAAGCAGGAACAACTTCAACATAAGGTGAAAACACTAGATACTCAGCTTGCTGAAGCGCATCAGCAGTTAAGCGTGCAAGACAGGGAGTGGCGGAAAAAGCAGACGATGGCTGAGACAGAGTTTGCGCGCATGACTACTGAACAACAGCAGCTTCGTGAACAAGTGTCGATTCTGCAAAGCAGTATTGATGCTAATTCAGTAGTGTCACAGCAGGAGGCGACAGAGCAAACAGCAGAACTGCTAAAGGTAAAGCGCGCATACGATGAACTCATGGAGCAAAAAGAAGTTGTTCAACACGAATTAGAGATCGGCAACGCCAACTGGGAAGAGAAAGAGCAGGATATACTGCGTCAGATGAATAGCATTTGTGAGCAATTCCAAGAGGCCCAGGAAGAACTCGAAGAGTACAAAAGAGTGCAGATGCAGAGATTCGGCGACTTCACTCTTTGATTGAGGAGGCCAATGCGAGAATCGAAGAGGTGAAACATGCCACCAGGACGAGGGAGGAAAAACTTGAAAGCCAAATCGGTGAGCAGGAGAATTGGCAGAACCATGTAAAAACCGACAGGAAGAGCTGCAAGCTAAATGCGAGGAACTAGACGATGAGCGACGGGTGCTGAAAGAAAAATATGCTGCCCTCGAGACCGAACGCAGCGACGTCGAAGAGCAGCTTCAAAACGAAATCCACGAGCTGTCCCAGGAATGTGCTTTTGCAAAAGCACAGCACGCTGATTCTGAGGACAAGCTCAAAGAGATGGAGGCTAAGTTGGCGATGACTGAGAACGACGTGGAACAAAATCGCAGCGAACTGGAAAACCTAAGTGATTCTTTGAAGTCTGCACAAACCGAGACCGTCCAGTATCACAACAAGCTTGTAGAGGCGCAGGTGGCAAAGGAGAGTATGGAGAAGTTTATTGAGAAGCAGAAGGCGCGCATCGACAAGCTGGAGAAGGTTAAGATGACGACGGAGACGCTGGACTTGTTCCGCAAATTAAAGAATGATCGACAGGACTTGCAGACAAAGGTGCAGAAACTACAGCAAAATCTGGCTGAGGCTGGGCAGGCTTTGACACAAACTCAAGAAAACCACAAGCAGGAGGAGCAGCGCTTGGTGGAACACAACGAGGAGCTTCAGCTGTTCAAGCAGCATATTGAAGAGCTTCGTGAGGCATTGCGAGTCGAAAACACCAGGTAGTCGATATCAAGGCGGAGATGCGTAATGCACTGCACGACGAGCACGAGAAGGCTGAACATGAAATTCAAGAAATGCAGACTCTGCTGAAGGAAAAGATCGATCGTGCGGAACAGCTCGAAGCAGCGGTGGCGTCACTTGAGGACAACATGACGAAACTTAAGCAGCAGAAAAGCGAGAACGTTTCGTACCTGGAAAAGGAAAACCTGGACCTTCTAGTAGAGAACCGTCGGCTGAAAAAGCAGTTGGAGCCACCTTCAGAAACGGGTGACGAGCTCGGGATCACAGGCACGTTCGACGCATCCGCCGCCGAGGCAGCTAAGGCGCTCGGTGGTGATAGTGTCAGTGATGTCAATGAAGTTGAGCTGTCTGTGCCTGAAAGCGATGGCATCACTACTGCTTCTACTACCACCCCCGACACGATCAAACCACGCCAAAGCAGGTGGCTTCTTGCTATCAAAAACCGAATTGGATGCAATAGCAGGAGACAGCCAAGAAGAACAGAAAGATGAAACCCGGCCGGAGTGCCATCAGCAATAGATGTAGATACCTTTGCACAATATTCTATTTCGATTTCCTCTCGTCGAGGTGAAGCGAGCGGCATCAACACCACGTAGTAAACAGCAAACGCTCTACCAATTGAGATCGCCACCAGAAGTCTCTTGTTCCTGCTCGTACTCGATCTCCACGTACGGCCCCTTGGGTTTCTGTTGCTTCTTGCTTTTCTTGGAGTTGCCAGCCGACGAAGACGGCGCCTTGCGTTTCTTGGACTTGGCCGGATCTTCCTCATCGCTGGATGCTTCCGAATCCGATAATTCGTCGCCGACTGCAAATTCATCAGCCAGGTCCTCCAGGTCGCTCTCGTCCTCTTCAAAGTCCTCGACGTACTCAACCTGACCCGCATCTTCGTCGTCGTCGTCTTCATCGCCATCCATTTCGTACTCGACCTCCTCTTCGTCCTCGCTCTCCTCCTCCATGGTTTGACGCTTACCATTGCTCTCCAGCACCTTGGAGAACTCGCTCTCGGGGAAATTATAAATATCGCCGTACGTTCCCTTCTGCAGACGCTCAAGCAGCTCCTTCTCGATCGAGTTATCGAGCTTTGCAGCAACCATCGCCTTCTTTTCACGGCGTTTTTCACGGCGTTCAATCTTCTTGTTGATCACCACAAGTTTGGGCTTGGTCTTGAGCGTGAGCTTCCGCATACGCATGAGGTACTGGTGGATCTTAGTGAGACGCTGCTTGTTCTTGTGGATGAGTTTCTTGGGCCAGAACTGCAGCTGCTCGTCGATCTGCGCCAGTGATTTGGTGTAGTTTTTGCTGAGCTTCACACGTTCCCACAGCCGGTTGGGCGTGTGGGCGCGTTCAATCGTCTTCATGTACAGGTAGCACACGCCGTCATGCTCGCGGATGGTGGCGTAGCGACTATTGGCCAATGGACACGCACTGCGATTGCACAGACCCGTGACGTTGTAGGGATTGCTGCAGAACATGTTGCCAGTGCCTGGAAGTCTGCATAGCAATACAATAGAACACAAAAGAGGTCAATGCGAAGTCTCTAAGGTCACTAGTGACTGGTGCTGGTGGTGCAGTTTCTGCCACGTACTTGCTCTTGAAGGAGCAAAACTGCTTGGAGATGACTCCCCAGATAACTTCATCGTGTTGCATCTTGACAGACGAGTAGAGAGCAGCGAGAAGACAGGAAGCAGCGCAGAACGGGGGCGCAGGAAGTTCGCTGGAGGCTGCTGCTGCTTGAGTAGCTGCTCAATTGATCGGTTGATGGCAACCAGTAAAATAGCTGGCTGGTAAAGTCTCGTCCATCTCATTGGATAAAACAAATTTCCACCAATGAAAAATAAATTGAAATGACAATTAATTGTGGTGAAAATAGGGCAATATATTGGCGATGCTATTACTAAAGTACGTCACACACTCATCGACGGTTCTTTTCGTGCACGACGACCGTGCTGTTGCCTTCCCCACCTGCTCATTGCCTACTCATACGTTAATGACGTCGAGTCCACAAACACGTACCCAGTACTCTGGCTTGCTACTCTTTTTTCTTGGCTTGAGCGCTCGAGTAGCCGTCACTTGCGGTGGTTTATGCCCTCTACTTGTTCATTCCTCCGTCTGTCATATTCGCTCGCTTACAGCTCCTTTTCGTTAGACACGTCGACTTTGGACAAGAACTTGATGTCTTCGATCATGCCAGTGAAGTCCAGTTTGGGACTGTAGCGCTTGTAGGGCGTGCCATCGGGACTGATGAGAAACTGCAACATAATAGTTTAACATGTCAGAAACTACACACAACATTCAAGTGGCACAGTATCAGTGGCAAATTCTTACCTTTTCAAAGTTCCAGCTGACATCTGCGCGTGTGACTGGCATCCAGATTAAACGCATCGGGTGCGAGAAGACGCCACTGGGCGCCGACATCTCGTCTAGCAACGTACGATCACACGGGTACGGCAAAGTGATCTTGAGAAAGTTAAACAGAGCGTGGGCGTTGGCGCCATTGACTTCTGCTTTCTCTGTGAGTTGGAAGGCCGGTTCAAAGCCCTTCCCTGGACGAATGTGCTTTAGACTCTGATAAATTTCGTCTCCATTGAGATTCTCCTGATGGCCGAATTGGTTACAGGGACAGCCAATAATCACCAGATCGGGGAAGCGCTTGGCCAGTTCATTCAGCTGCAGATAAGCCTTCGTAGTAGAGTTACAGTGCGACGCGACGTTCACAATGAGCAGCACTTTGCCTGCGTAATCTGCCAAGCGGATGAAGTTGGATCCTGTGAGGGAGCGGAATGAGAAATTGTGGACCGTTTTCCTTCTTGAAGGGGTGGAATTGCCAGAGCGTAAGCGGTCGGGGCTGGAAGTGGAGGGCGTGCCGGTCACAGGCACAGCAACAGCTACTGGTAGATTGTGGTACTGTTGACTCTGCTGTGCGGGGCGGAAGGTGCCGTTCATGCAGTCCTGATCGTTCTGTGTAGCAGTAGAAGAGTTTGCCGCTCCTTCCCCGTTGGTGGTCTCGCAGCCGTATCCCGACGGGAGCTTCATCATACTTGCTTTAATCTCTAATGCCACTTCCAACTATGCGGACTGTGCGATAGCCGGAGTTTTGGCAAATGGCGTGCGAGAATTACTGGATGGGCAAACAAATTCATCTTGATTAAACTATCAACCAAACATTGTGTGCACCACATATAAATGCTGGCATATCACGTCACGTGATGGTTCGCTCGTGAAAAGCAATTTATGGCGGCGGCGTCGTCTACCGTAGGAAACAATGCAGACAACATGTATAACAAGCTCAGCAAGTGAGCTATCTGCACAACGCTGCTCGGATACTGCATAATAATATCCTGAAACACGTGTCTCGTGTCAATGATGCACGTCTGTTATTACAAGATAAGACATGGATGGCCACCCCACATGCCGTGCTGACGGGATGCTGGTGGATGCGACCTGCAGACATGACGAACCATTGCTATCGCTGGTAAGTCCGCGGGTACCTGATGGGGTTCGCTATTTTGTGCAAAACTTGGAGCGCTCATGAAGCAAGCGATCTACTACCCCCTTCGCTATCCAACGACCAAGGATCTGAATGCAATCAATTGACTTCGACCGCACAGCGGACTTTTGTACAGGACGTAATCTCGCGAGGACAGCTGCACCATCTTACTTGGCGCTCCTTTCCGTATCGCCAAAAATTATTACTTGTAATACTGCGCCTCGACTTTACAGAGCGTGTGGCTCAGAGTCAACTCACTCGATAGCGGCAGCACGGAATCGTGGTCGCTAGCCTAGCTAGGCAAGCAGCACGTGGATCGTGTAGAGTACGAAATTTTGACAGAGTAGGCGCGTTCTTTAATAGTGACAGAGCCAGCGTAGTCACACTACGGATCATGTAGGTTTTAAACTGCATGCAAAGCACAGTTTTCCACAGGGTCGAGATACCAACACACTTGGACAGTCACTGGTACATAACCGAGTTGGCGAATCTCATTGCAGCCTTCCCTGCTTGCTTGGCGATATCATGATTGCAATACGGCCGCGGTCAAAGGGTCAGCGAGGCATTGGAGTGGGTGACAGGTGCGAATCTTGGGGGCGAATGGCTGCCCCACCCAGCTCATACTACATCCCTGGCGGAGAACACCGTTTCTGGCGACTGCTTCCTCAACAAAAGTCATTGTTTGGTGAATCGAAGCGCACTATGATGTTTCTTTTCGGCGACAGCGTCCTTGCATCCGCTTCGGACGAAAGTGGATCGGCCATGTCGAAGCGGTATTTGTCACCGAATGGCAGATGGATACACTTTCGAAAATGTCACTCATTTGGTGGCACAAGTCGCTAAATTCGGCAAACAGCAGTCGGCACAAACCATGCCAAATTGGCATTGGCATTTTCGCGTGGCAGCCAGCCGGCATTTCACCGCTGTCTGTTGCGTGCACGTGCGATTACTTTATTGACAGGCTCCGCCACGCAAGATCGTTCGGTTTTGTGGAGCTAGCCTGCCGACACCGAGTTCCTGGCAGAGACGGCATAGCCTTGATGCGGTGACCAAGGTGCACGTTGGGTTGAGGTCGCTACGCAAGCTTTCGGTGGAGCGTCTCGTAATCCTATGATTGGAGGCGGCTTTCCCGTGGGTTCGATCGTTGCAGCACATCCAACGCCCGCTGATGGGCATCGGCCGTCAGGCATTTGGCCACCGTTATGATGCACCCTGCAGGGTGCATTGCCTGCAGTTCGCTGACTCACGAAACGGTGAAACGCGTCAGTCGCGACTGTTCGACTTTCTCAGTGAAATTTGGGGCGCACACAAGCGCTTTTTCGTCTGGCATGAATCTCCACCGAGGTGATTCTCTCAGCGGGCAACTTCTTGACTCTCCCTCCATGGCAGTTCAGTCCTGCGGCCACTTTTTTTTAAAAGAAAAAATTCCTTGGCACCAGGGCGGCCTCAATGTTGTTCAGAGGCACTCTTCGAGCTACCAACTCGGGCAGCGCATCTGCCCGTGATGCGTCCCGCCACAAACCACCTATGGCGCTCGATCGGACACGTTGATTGGCTGCAACCGTTTTTCCCCTAGCCATCCACGATGGGATGTTTGGCTAGGGGCCCCGATTAGGGGCAGTCACCCGCACAAAGAAGCCACAGATTTGGCTGAACCGCCGCTGCCGTACCAGTCTGCGAGTGAGTGTCGCAGTCAACCTCACAGTCCAACAAACCTCCTCCCTCCTCTCGCTGCGCTCCAGGCCGCTGTGCCTACGCTACTTTCGCTTTTGGCGCGTCGCACCCTCGTCTTGTGCACCTGTAGACAAACATGGCGCCCAGTTTGATGGTCCTGTCACCTCAGCCTCACCACGAAGAGATGACGCAGAGTTTCAAGGCTTCGCCCAGCCGCTCCAAGCAACCAGGCACGGTGGGGGACTCCTCCCCGCCCTACAACCGCCACAGTAAACCCAACGTTAGGTGCACCTAAAGCGACAAGAGCACGAACTCAGAGTTTGCCACTTGGAGAGAACAACCAGTCGTCGTTCCTGAGCAAAGACAGTCCGTGGATGCAACAAGCCGTGGATCGAGGGCTTTTCCGTCGCTTCGAGCAAGTGAGTGCCGAAGTGGCGAGACTTTCACGTATCCAGCAGATGGAAACGTTTTCCTCCGAGGCGGGGACGTGGCGGACCCGCATCCAGAGATGGTTGCGGTCCAGTCCGAGCTCAACAAGGCGCGTCGTCTCTCGGTTCGTGTACGAGCCGAACAGAAGCAACTGATCCAACAGTTTGAGTCACAACAGGACCGAGGAGGAGTGATTAAAAAGTATATTGCCATGGCAACTGGATCTTCTGGGCAACAGGAAAAGAAAAGTGAAGAACTGAAAAGAAACTGGGACGTCACATGGCAGAAGCTGTACAAACCGACGCAGAGTTGCAGAGACTGGAACGTCGTTCCAGTTCGTTGGTGGACGAGTGGAAACGTCGTTCATCCTTTCTGGTTCAAGAAGTGGACGTAGTTTCTGTATCCAACCAGAGGAGGAGGACAATCTTGTCCGCAAAGTGTCTCGCGCAGATGAAGAGGACGTTTACTTTGATGATTACGAGGACGATCTAGATGTCTCCGAACTCCTCACTCAGTTGGAAGAGGAGAAACAAAAACTGCTGGAGATGCTGCTGCGGACGTTGCGTCTTCCTGACGCTCTGCAGATGCACACTAATGTGGCCATGTACGCGTCCGAAGCTCAGGCCTGCGAGTCCATTAAGAAGCAGATCAACCGCTGCACAGGATTGTATCACCAGGCGTTGCAGCTGCTACGTATGGCCTTAGCTACAGTCGTGTCGTCCCAGTACTCGGGCTCAGCGAGGGACTTTGCCAATGGACCTTTGCTCTCACAGTGGAGGCTGGGCAGCTCATGGAGGCTGCGGCCATTGGCATTCAACCAGAAGCACGCCGTCGGTATCGGCGCTTTGCGCCAGAGCTGCAACATGTGAAGCTCCCAAATTCCCTCAGGTCGTGAGCGACTTTGTGCGTCGCGCACGAACCAACTTTGATCCGCGCAGTGCGTTGGCTCAAGAGGCAGTGAGGAGACTGCCGGCCTGTGAGACCACTATGGTAATGACACACAAACTCGTGATTGAGAAATTGGAGGTGTTGGACCGATGGAAACGCACGGTCGAGCAGGACCAAGAACGAGCGCTGGAGGCGCAGCGACAACTAGAAACGCACTTGCAGCAGCGCCTGGCTGTGCTGGCCCGATCCGTTTCGGTCTGAAATAAGGTATCGGGTGGCAAGTCCTCTTGGCCAGCCTGATAGGTGCTTGCTTACATGGCACCAGCACCTGGCGACGCATGCAGCTCAGCTGCTGCGTTGTTTAAGAGGGCGGGAGTCTTGTGCTCCTTGCCTTCCTATTCAATTTGTTCATAACTTATGCGTACGGGCGACAGTAGACGAGAGAGCACGCACATGTAATAAGCGAAGCCCACGCTACGAGCGTTCCCTGCGATCGATATCTAATAGACACCGCATCGGTTCGAGTATCTTCGTATGTGGTACTACGTAGTATGCAAGCTCTGAAGAAGAACCAACAAATTTTGTTTATACACAAATGGCCATATCTGGGCCCCTTCCGTCGTAGAATGAAAATTGAGCTTGCGTCACTTAACGGCATCGCTTGATCAGTTCCAGTCGCCCATGTTGACATCATTGTTGTCAGGCGGATCCATGCCGGGATGCGTCATATTGTTGCCGTTGAGGTCGCGGTAGGTGGTACGGCCCATCAGGAAATCCTGGCCTACCATGGCGCGCGACTGCTGCTGCCCTGGCTGTTGCTGCTGCTGGTGCAGCTCGTTCGCGAACAAATGGTGATCCTGGAGCTGCCGCTGCTGACCAGGAAGGTTCTGTGAGCCGAATACATCTTGCGAGTGCAACTGCCCCGCTTGACTGTCATCACCATAGAAACTCGTGCGTGGTGCCGTCGGCGCTGGCTGTTGCGTAGCATTGCGCGCGGCATCACTGGTGGACATATAGGGGCCCCGCGCAGACTTGCTGAAGCGCTACCAACAAAGTGTGCTGAGTCTTGGTGGCGCACGACGTCATGCATATCCATGCCCATCTGTGCTGCCTGCTGGGCATACATATCCTGCTGCGCTGTACCAATACCTGAGGACATCATCATCCCTTTAGGCATATCGCCGTAGAGAGGGTGCTGAATCTGGCGAGGGTGCTGCTGCTGAAGCGCTGCCTGTTGTTGTAACTGCTGCTGGTTGATCATATGCAGATGCGACGAGCCTTGCTGCACGACTTGAGGAGACTTGGCGCCTTGCCTCGCTGGAACTGGCGTTGTTGCTCTTGGCGCTGTTCTTGTTGTCGGCGCTGAAGCTCTAGGCGTTGCTGTTGCTGCTCTTGTTGCTGTCGGCGTTGCTGCTCTTGACGTTGTTGTTCCTGTTGCTCGTGGCGCTGTTTCTCTTTACGCTGCTGCTCGAGACGCTGTTTTTCCTGCCGTTGCTGCTCAAGACGTTGCTGCTCCAAACGACGCTGCTCTTCGAGGCGCTGTTGCTCCAGGCGTTGTTGCTCCAAACGGCGCTGCTCCTCAATTCGGCGCTCACGGCGTTCCTGTTCTAAACGTTGCTGCTCCAGTTGTTGCTGTTCTAGCTGTTGTTGCTGCCGACGCTGCTGTTCCCGAAGCTTCTTCTCCATGCGCTTCTGCTCCTGACGCTGCTTTTTCAAACGCTCTTGCTCCTGGCGCTTCTGTCCCTCTCGGCGCTGTTGCTCTAATTGGCGCTGCTGCTCGAGCTGACGATTTTGTTCCTCATGGTGTTGTTGCTCCAGTTGGTGTTGCTGCTCTAACTGACGCTGTTGCTCCAGTTGACGTTGCTGTTCTAATTGACGCTGCTGTCCTAGCTGGCGCTGCTGTCCTAGCTGGTGCTGCTGTCCTAGCTGGTGCTGCTTCTCTAGATGGCGCTGCTGCTCCAATTGAAGTTGGTGGTGGAGCTGATGCTGATGTTGCTGCTGCACGTATGCGGGTGGCTGTTTCTTCTCTTGCTGTTTATTCAGTGCTTCGAGCGCTTGGCCCTCAGACACTACTGTCTGCGGCAGTTCTGTTCCAGCCTTATCGTTAGAGACCAGGGAGTTAAATAAGTCCACGCGCGAGCCTGCAATCTCCGGCAACACTGACGAAGTGATGTCAGCAATCGCTCGAGAAGCTTGTTCCAAGTCCCCTTCGCTGTCATCATCATTGTCAGCGCGAGATTTGCTTTCGACTGAGCTTTGGTTAGATTCTTTGGCGTCCGAGTCCTCACTTCCAAGCAGAGACGAAATGCCCTTCACATCACTTGACGGGGTCACTTTGCTGTCTGTCGCATTAGACGCAACTCTGTGTTCGTTGCTGCTAGAATTGGAATTAACTTTGTCCACACGTTGCTTTTTCACGATCGGTTCTTCCCCACTTTCCGTGCCATAATCGACGCTCTGTGGAATATGAGCATTGGCTATGTTTTCGTTTTCCTTTGCCTTTGTCTCTGCATCTTCGTTACCCTTCGCTTCCTCTTCTTCTTTAGCCTTCGCCTCCATCTCTTCATGCGCCTTCGCCTCCGCCTCTTCTTTTGCTTTCACTTTTGCTTCTTCCTGTGCTTTTGCTTCCGTCTCCTCCTTCAGCCGAAGTGCTTCTTCTTCTTCTTCAGCTTTTAGGTCACGACACTTCTGATAAAGGATTTCCGTCATCCTAATGATTTCTACACTTAAGTGTTCCTCACGAGCAATCTTCAAAATGCCAGATAGTGTTTTGCGCATTCGACCACGGTTCTGACGAATGGTATTCAGGTTCACTTCATAGTTTGTAATCTGGCGCTCAATGAGGCGTCGCGAAGGCGGAATCTTAACCTTCGCAAATAACGCTGGAGTTGGTAGGAACTTCACGGGAGCGCCGGTGCGCTTCCGTTTAGTACCAATTAATGTCAGGGATTTGTACAGGTTTGCCGTCATCTTTTCGAAATGATGTTCCATCGTCATCCACTCATTCACTGACGCGGTGATATCACGCAACTTATCCAGCAACACGGTCATCAGTAGCTGGTCACTGCTTGAAGTCATGAGCTTCGTGCTGTAGCGGTATGACGGCACGAAACGGTCATTGATATTGGTGGTGCGAATGAAGTTGCGACGGTGGTTAATGCTCTCCAAAAGCAACCGATTGTGGTGGATCTTCTGCTCGCACTGGTTCAGGTCGTCGGAGTACTGGCTGATCAAGTTTACGACTTTCATGACAGCGCTAGCCTCTACGACACGGCCATGTTCTAACTCCATGAGTTCCGTTTCTGCGTGGCAGAGATGCTTCTCGGTGCGTTTCGTAAGGGTCTTCGTGGTGCGCTCAAACTGCGATTGTGACGACAGTATTTGGTGGCGCAAGTCGAAAATTCTGATCAGGGCATCCACTTCAGAGTTGTTGCCAGAAGTGCTGGCATCGTGGTCGTCATCCGTATCGTCATTTTCATCCTCTTCACTTTCAGATTGAGTGGCCACCAAGATTTCGCGTTTGCCGTACTCAATTAGCTGCACCAGTTGTGTTTTCTCAAGGTGCACTAGTGTTGCACCTGTGCTATTGGCGATCAGATGAGCCCGATCCTTCTTGGAGGACACTTCTGCAATGAGATTATCTACCAGCACCAAAACTTTTCTTCAGCCTGTGGTAGACACAGACAGTCACAATGATAGTAATATGGAACATAAGTTAGCTCCTCGCCCCTAAGAAAAATATCACTAGAACAGTTTTTGCGTACGCTGAGAGCCTTAGAAGATTCCGCAATAGTCATCTGTGCAGCGTTCTCCTCTTTATTGACCTGTTTGTCTCCAGTGTCTGCCTTAGGCAGATCTCCAGTCTCCTTCGCTTCCAACGCTGTCATGCCAGTGGTTACCACATCGGTAGCCTCTTGCTCGGCTCCTTTATCCTTCACGGCATCATCTTCGACGACAGGAACAACATCCTTCACGGCATCATCTACGACGACAGGAACAGTATCCTTCACGGCATCATCTACAACGACAGGAACAATATCCTTCGACTCACTAGGCTTATCCGCTGGAGAATCAACAGCAGGAGCATCATTGCTGCTCTCTTTGTTGGAGTCGGTCTTTTCAGGCTCTTCCATCTCCGTCAAACTAGCACCTGGGGCAGATATGCTGTCGATGCTAACCCCGTTCTCGTTCACCTCAGTAGAAGCTGATGGAGATTTTTCACTTTCTTCCTTGCACTTCGATGCATCGGAAGCTTTGTCATCTGGATCCGACGTATTGTTTTCTTTATCATCAGCAGAAGCCTCCTTCTCCTCAACAACTTCCATACCAACATCCTCGCTCTCGATTGGTTCTGTAGACTGCACCTCCTGCGTTTTCGCCTTTTGTTCATCAATTTTTTCTACAAGAACGCGGCGAGTTTGCTGAAGGAACTCGAGAATTCGGTTCGCCTGGCTGGCCAGACACTTTTCACAGAACCATGGGGCAGTTGAGCCCGCCTCCATCGGCGGGTTCAAGCACTTGAATGGGTTTTTCTGTGGCAAGCACTGCACTGAGTGACATCCGTCGTCGCCTCTTTCCGGCACACAGCGCACTTTTAGTACGAGGAAAACAAACTCTATCAGACCCATAAACCAGCACCTTCAAGAGGCTGAAACAAGAGGCTGAACGTACCGGTTGGGCCTCCTGCTTGGGTTGTGTGGCCGCTGCTTGCGTCGTGCGTTCCTTGGTCGGCGATGGCGATGGCGCTCTCTTCTCCTTGTGAGCGGGCGTGCGTTGGTGCCTCGCATGCGGATGTTCGTCCTCTCTTTGAGGTCCTTCAGGCTTTCCCCAGTCGATGCCGAGTACATGGATGACCAACCAGCGTCAGTCTTAAGTGCTGAGTAGAGCAAAGAGAGAGAGAGACACACACACATAAATTAAGGAGGGCAACTCTAGGACGAGGCTATCAACTCAAAACGTACAGGGATTCAACGTGCGCTTCATGTGCAACGCACAGGGGACTGGTGATGTAGACGACGTCCTTGAAGCGGATGGAGCCGTCTGGCAGCAGATCTGCGTACACGCGTTTGCGGTAGTACGACACATAGAGTTTCTTGGGGCCTACAGATACAAGTATATGGTAAGTAGTATGCAAAAAATTCTGGGGACATCACAAGAGCCAGAAACTGGTGGTATAGCGTACCTGGAGACAACAATCCCTCGTCGATGAGCGTCAGCATCACAATACGCGCGTCTCCCTACATGTATACAATGTATACACACCGTGAGTCTGTTTATTGGATGGTAGAACTGTAAGGAGTGGAGACACACCATAGTGTAGGAAATGAGGAGCCCCTGACGAGGTCAATCGCGGTCTTCTTCTCTCTCTCACTCGACAGCACACCGTTATAGACAGTTGTACACGCTTTGGCCTTTGCAGGAAGCGCGCGCTGATTCTTGGAGGGGTGGTGTGGTGCACATCAAATCAAATGAGGTTTTCCTGCCCTAAATAACCTCATTATCGTTGTCAGATGTGTGGACCACAACATATGTAGCCACTTCAACCACAAAGATCGGCATCGACTCGATCGATTCTTGCATAGTGTACTAACGTTAGCATTGTCTCGCTGGCTGTGTAACGAGGAGTGCTTATATGAGTCGTGGTTAAATACTAATACAAGTGAAGACTGCAATGCGTAGCACCACTTATCATTTCTGGGTTGAGAGGCTTCAATGTGCCGAGGAATGCAAGGTCGGTCGTAATGAAGAACTAGTAGTTAGTCACTCCATGTACAAACACAGCGCACTGTTCCCACAAGTTGATGTGTATTTGTCCATCCTACCGCAGATATCGTGGGTTCAGCCACCTTCGTAATGTCTTGAGGTCACCTTCATGGAGCTTTGCCTCAGGTCGTCAGCTGATTTATTACAGTGTTCCGTCCAAGCATCCTTTACTCCAGTCAACACATCGTAAGAGATATAACAAACGATTTCCAATATTCACGGCCACTTTTTTCGCTGTCCATTTCTTAATCTGAGTGACACCTTACTCCAAACCTCTCAATCTAGAACGATGTCCAAGACTGCAGCAGACCAGCAAAGGTGAAACTAATCTCCATGGATGGAGAGTCCTTCGAAGTGGATGCGTCCGTGGCTGTCATGAGTCAACTAGTCAAGACGCTGGTGACCGACGAGCCGGACCCGGACATCCAGGACGTGCAGGAGATCCCCCTGCCTAACGTAAAGAGCGGCATCCTGACCAAGGTGGTGGAGTTCTGTCAGTACCACCGCAACACCCCTATGGCGGAGATCCAAAAACCGCTCAAGAGTAACAACCTGCGCGACTCGGTGGAGGAATGGGACGCCAACTTCGTGGACGTGGCAGACCATGAGATGCTGTTTGAGCTCATTCTGGCTGCCAACTACATGGACATTAAGAGTCTGTTGGACTTGAGCTGTGCGAAAGTGGCGACGATGATCAAGGGCAAGACGCCTGAAGCTATCCGTGCGACCTTCGGGATCACTGAAGAGTTTACGCCAGAGGAGCAGCAGAGGATTCTCGAAGAGAACAAGTGGTGTGAGGAAGTCTAAGCTTTTCTGGCGTGGCGTGGACAGGCAGCGGTTTATGCTGGAAACGTGCTGGTGACAGTCTCACGCTTCGCACTTAGCAACGCAGGGAGGCTCTGTAGCAAGGCAAGAACGTTGCTGCTAGGTGCGTGTCAATTCAGGCAAAAGAATATATATGACTGATGTTATCGAATCCCATTCTCCTGCTATCCTAGGTTTTAAAATAAACTATCGTCTTCAGACGGCAGCTTCTTCTTGCCGAGTGCTCTTAGCTTGCTATAAACGCGCTACCAGAACATGTTGCCCCCAGAGGGAAGGCTAGGCTTGGAGCTCCGGTAGCGCATGTACTTTGGTCGTTGAGCTTGTCGCCCTGCGTCTTGTCGAGACCTATCGCGGCAGTCGAGACCTTGCTGGTCGTGACGATACCTGAAGTCGAGTTTCTTGTAGGGACCGACATCGTGCGAATGTTTCCACCGCGCTTGGCATCCACGCCATAACCAGCAGCACCACCAGTGCTCGGCAGCAACTCGCTCTTCGAGCCTGGGCTCTTTGTGGGGTTGAGCTGGTGCATTCTGCCTTCAATAGCCTCCATAAACTGCTGCTGAGGTCCGATGACACTGCCAGGACGGCACAGACGCAGCCACCCGATGAGCTCGTGAGCTGAGAAGAGGTGGTGCTTCATCATGTAGGCGCCAATACAGGTACCCGTGCGACCGAGTCCAGCTTTGCAGTGCACCGCTACCGCACCAGAAGTCTTCTCGCAGGCCTCAATAAACTTCATCAAGATTGGCATGGGCGCGTTCGTACCGTCTGGGTAGATCAAGTCGAGGTGGTCAATGCCTGCAGACAAGAACTTCTTCTCATCGTATTGCTTGTCATTGAGACGCACCACCAGCGTCACGTTGCGCTTCTTGAAGTACGGGATGTAATGCTCGGGGGTGAGCATAACGTGGCCTTGAGGCGTGCGTTGGTAGACGTTGTGGGGACCAGCAAAGGCAATGAACTTTGGCGACACCCACGTAAGATCACCGTTCTCGACTCGTTCAAAATGCTGGAACTCGTGCAGGTCGAACGTTTTGATCGAGATGTAGCCACTCTGCATCGCGCGCTCAAGGCCCTTCAGGCAATCGAGGATTGTCAAGTTGAAGGTGCACACTGAAGGCGTGGCGTCGTGGAACGGTGGGAAGCGCATGCGCTGGAACGGCTCATAGGCTTTTTCCGCGCTCATATTCTGGAACAAAACTGCCCAACACCCCAGAATACAGACGGCATTCGTACGACGCTGAGCTTGAGTCGACGAATAAAAGTAGATCACCTCGCCTGTCTTGGCTGCCGCTGCCAACTTCTTGTTGAGTGTCTCGGAAAAGACAAACGTGTGACCAAGGTTGAGCGGCCCGAAGTCAAGGTAAAAGTTCCAGTACATGAGCTCATCATCAATGGAGAAGAAGTGCGTGCCGGGCACACGGGAGGCGCCTTCTTCAGCGGCACGTAGAACAACCGACCGGGAAGGAACTCAATCGCTTCCTCGAGACCACTCGCCAATGCCTTGTTTGCCATTTTCGCTGTCGTGCTGAACTGGTGAGAGATGCTTCGATTGCCCTAGAGGTGCTGACTTGCCGCTATTCCTGACCCCGCACAGGAGACGACGACCTGTGAGTTGGCTGTTGTTCCTGTTCTAGTGTCCTACGAGTTGTGCTGGTGGTACTTTGAGTTGGAGAGGCTGCTGCTGCTGAAGCGACGAATTGAAGAGTGAGAAAAGTTGGATGTCCTGCTTACCAATGAGGCCTTCCATTCTGATCAAGGGCAGTAGGTGGGTGGGTGGAACCATGTAAAATTATGCCAAGAAACGCCTCCATGTCTGATCTCTTTGAATAGCGCACCCAAGCAGCATGAAGGATGAAATGATGAAGCCGTTGGATGTTCGAACTCACAAGAACAGATCAGACATCGTGGACGTCTTACAATCTCAACGTTTACTTCATAATAACATTATGGCATCAACATGCCTTGAAGTGGCTAAAGGTATGCTAGTGTTGGCCGTTATAGCTGCACTGCAAGTTGAATAATAACGCCACCTTTCAACGGATACCTCGTATAGGCAGACTAAGTACATGTACATATCATGTACAAGGAGAACAGTTTGTGAAAAAATTGTTGACATTTGCAGGGGTCAAATTATGGTGAGCAATGGCAAGCTTGATGGAATGGGAATGAACAACAATGTAATAATCAACAATGCACGACTGCAGGTTGTTAACGAAAATCCCTGCATACCAACTAACCTTCGACTCACTTGGTTTCTCTGTCCAGATAATTTAGCTTGCATCTGCAGCATTGACGTTGCTAATAGCCGCTCTGCATCACGACCAGTAGCTGCTCTTGTAGCCGCTGCTTGATAGCAGAGTAGAATCGCAGATCGGATTCCAAGGTTTGCTTGTAGTCATCACTGACGTTAGTCTCAACGCATGACAGCGCACGGTGACAGCGATCGATGTTCTCATTCACCTTTCGCAGCCGACTCTCCAGAATATCCCACTCGTCAGGAGGCAGCATCAATTCTGACGAACGCGGAGTGATTGCAGTAGAAATCGTTGTCACGCGCTTGGCCGGATGAGGAATTATTTCGTTACACATACTTGGCACTTCAACAATCGCTGTGGTTGAATCCTCTCCACGCCGCCGTTTGCCATTAGGCGATGCTTTTGTCTCCGCAGGAGTCAATGCCGCATCACCCTCACCACCGGAAATTTGCTTGGGAGGATTGATCTCAGCTTTGGTAGTACATGGAGGCGCTGACTGCTTCACTTCACTTGCCAATCTAGCGCTGCTTGGTGTTTTGATCTTCACGGTAGCAGCTTTTCGCGATTTCTTCGGAAAAGCCGCTGTATTAGTACTTGTAACAGCTTTGCGAGGGCTTGCAGCCGATTTCGACAGTTTGGCCTTGGGTACTGTCTTGTTAACTTTGATGGATGCTTTCTTCGATGCTGACATGACTGATCTTTTGACGCTAACGCCAGCAGGAATCGGTACTTCTTTCATCTCTGGATTCTGGGTCAATCCAACGAGGACCTCGAGTTTCTTGTTGGCAGCTACCTTAACTTCTCTTGCTGCTGATTTCTTAGTCGGTGCTGCACTTGTGGTAGCTGCTGGCTTTGTATCTGCTTGTCGAATAGCTTTGGCGCTAGAGGTCGACGCAGCTTTGCCTTTGCTCCTCCCGAACGGATCTGACGCTGGCATGTTGTCTCCAAGCAAAAACTCGGATAGCTTTGGTTCCAACAGCATCGCCATATGCAGATAAAGCAGATCTAGTCTCCCTGCACAGAAATCAAAGAACGAGTGTGCGTTGTCTCCATTACTCAAAGCTTCTCTCGCTTGCGTCACTGCATTGCGGTACATGGTCACAATCTCTGTCCACATCTGCATGAGTCTTGGAGCTGTATGGGCCAAAATCACATTTGGAGTGATGTTCACAAAGAGCGCGTCTTGGAAGTGGAGCGTGTCCAGCATTGAGTTCTGCGCCATGAAGGCAGCGTGCACGTCCTCCCAGAGCTTGGTCAGCTCCAGTTCTTCGTTCGTCACCATCTTGCCCCAGCGTCCATTGAAGTCTGGGCTCAACAGCACGTTAACGAGGCGGAAGCGGCAGCCGCGTCGTGCTCGAACTGTTCTGCCGCTCGCTGCCATAGGTTTTTGTGATGGTTTAGCCTGAATTTTGGTTTTTTCAAATTTGGGCTGATTTTGATTATGGGTTTTATCCCAATCCTGCAACGTCGCGATAAAACCGGCGCGAGTTGTGACGCGCTGCGGACCTTGGCGCTGAACGCGGATCTGGCGCACGGAGATCTCGTGACGAAGCTCTGCGTAAAGGTACCTTCCGTACGGCTCGGCAAGCTCCGGCGTGGGCGTCACGGCGGGTTGCTGACGAGCGAGGAACGCCTTCCGCGGCATAAAGACCAAAACTGGGCGGGAAGAAATGAGTTGCGAATTAGGTTCGCCTTAAGTTCGGTTCAAGATATGGCTACAGTCTGAGGCTGTGGTATTGCCTGCAAGAATTGGTAGGAACGTCAGAATGAAAGTAACAACGCCATGCAGCTCGTGTAGCTTCGACAAGGCTCAAAGGTGGGAAACCAGTACGATACGGCGCCGTCAATTTTCTCAACTGCGCAGTGAGTTGAAGTAGAACCATACTCTACACAAGCATGTAACGTCGTGACACTATGACACGATGGCACAGTGCCGATACTGTAGACAGCGACAGCCACGCTGCTGTTCAACACGTGGCTGTCGTTCAGACGCCAAATATAATTGTGTTTCTCTGCGCAACTTGCACTGCCATGGAGGTGTGCAGTCGTTGTTGACCCGCCAAAAATTGCACGTCAAAGCTCTTCCGCCTTGACTCGCCTTCCACTTGGCTTCAGTATGCTCTCAGCAGACAGGGATGGTGTCACCAAATCTCGAGCGTGAATCTTCGTCGTCAAACGATATCAATCTTAAAACGGTATCGCAGGCAGCCAAGCCATGCCAAGCGCGTAGCAGCGTGTCCGCTTCGCCAGCTGAATCTCGGGGCAACCCACAACACCGCCACGCTGCCATCTGCCATCTGGTCCTACTGAAGTGCAGCCTCTGCGTTAAACTTGATGGCACGCGCTGAGGGCATGGCAAAATTTGTAGTCATGCCCGCGATCTGCTCGACGCGAAAATGCCGGACAGCCAGCCATTTGAGACCGCCCTGTCTGTCGGTAGTTTTAGAAACGAGCAAAGCGCGCTGGTCATGCCGCGGATGACGGTTTCAAGGCAATTATTGGCGGCATTTTACCTACGCTTCGGCGCCGCTATCGTCAGGTTAATGAGATAAGAATCTCTAGCTTTAGCATACACTTCTTGAGCCGCACATTTACTGCGGTGCTTTTGCGCGAGTAGGGCATGCGGGAAAGCCTCCTGGCAAGGGTAGGGCAATTTGGTCCGACGCGACCGTGTAGGCGGTTGAAATTGCATGCGTGCGCAGTATAGCTGTCGGATGATCTGCGTGCTATGGTGTTAACTTGCCATACCATGTGCAACTGCGGTTGTGTTTTTCCTGAGCTTTGCGATTAGGAAAGGCAAATAGGAGGTGAATGCATGCAAGCCTCAGAGTAACAGCTTGCTCTCCATGTGCCGGGGTCGTTTTGAGCACCATGTGTTGATCACGGTTATCTTAATGCTACAGTGCTCGATGTTCGTCATGAACTGAAATCACCCTTCGTCGCATTCGCCTCGGCATATGGGCAATCCAAAGCAAACACGGTTTGTAAGTTCCGCGTTATGTTTTACAAAATAATAAAACATACTTCGCTAGCGCGTAGTCTACAGTAACAACTTGCGCGCTTTTGCCTTCACTGAGCTTGCATTTTTTCGTGGAGGTGCTAATAGCGCGCTATGCTACAATAAAGAATACTTAAGTACGACACCCCACATGGTTTTGTCTGAGGGGGCCATGCGAATGCAAGAACAGCATTACATGTGTTGGTCACAACTTCAATATCGCCTACACGGTCGCGTCGGACCAAATTGCCCTACCCTTGCCAGGAGGCTTTCCCGCATGCCCTACTGCGCAAAAGCACCGCAGTAAATGTGCGGCTCAAGAAGTGTATGCTAAAGCTAGAGATTCTTATCTCATTAACCTGACGATAGCGGCGCCGAAGCGTAGGTAAAATGCCGCCAATAATTGCCTTGGAAACCGTCATCCGCGGCATGACCAGCGCGCTTTGCTCGTTTCTAAAACTACCGACAGACAGGGCGGTCTCAAATGGCTGGCTGTCCGGCATTTTCGCGTCGAGCAGATCGCGGGCATGACTACAAATTTTGCCATGCCCTCAGCGCGTGCCATCAAGTTTAACGCAGAGGCTGCACTTCAGTAGGACCAGATGGCAGATGGCAGCGTGGCGGTGTTGTGGGTTGCCCCGAGATTCAGCTGGCGAAGCGGACACGCTGCTACGCGCTTGGCATGGCTTGGCTGCCTGCGATACCGTTTCAAGATTGATATCGTTTGACGACGAAGATTCACGCTCGAGATTTGGTGACACCATCCCTGTCTGCTGAGAGCATACTGAAGCCAAGTGGAAGGCGAGTCAAGGCGGAAGAGCTTTGACGTGCAATTTTTGGCGGGTCAACAATGACTGCACACCTCCATGGCAGTGCAAGTTGCGCAGAGAAACACAATTACATTTGGCGTCTGCAACCCAAACAAGTTACCCAGGAAATCCACATGCAGGAAATCCATGGCACCCAGGACAATCTGCAGAGCATCCAGTGCTTTTGAAATTGATAGACACGTCAGAAACGCCGTTGACTGATTTGCTGAAAGTGATTTGAACCAATGAAAATTGTTCATCTCTGTTTATCTTCCAATGGGAGTCGTCCGTTCTAGGTTCAAGTCCACTGGTATTTGCATAAAACGGACGTCAATTCAACCTGAAACATGTCGCTTGGGCTCCTTCAGTTCGTGTCCACCGACATCATTTCACGATTCGAACCGACACCCGCAGAGCTAACGGTCTCGCATGACGGCGCTACGACTCAAGAGCTCGTGGAAGCAGCACGAGACCATGACGGGCGTAATGAACAACACTGCCGACTCTCCAACACGCGTGGACGAACCCCAGGCGATGGAGGCCAGAGCTTGGAACCACAAGCTCCGACATGGCGACAATTGCAACTCTCAGACTCGAAAAGCGGAGCACCCGTCAGCCGCCAAGGACGCTCTGGTGGTTGATGCCAGCCACAAGAAACACCGCTTCTCGCTCCGCAGACTGTTCAAGCACGAGCACAACGACAAGAAAGTGTTTGCGCCTCCTGTCCCCATCCCGTCGGATTTTTGACGAAAGAGAAGCACGGAGGCGTGACTGTAAGTGGCAAAAGAATCCCATTCACTCGAGACGCACACAAGCGCAGACGGAAGGCGGTGAAGCCCATGCCTCGCATTAATGAGGACCGAATGCTAGGACCCATGTCCTCGTCCAAGAGCATGGATGAGTACCGTCGACGCGCCTATTATCCTGCAAAGAAGGAGAAGAGCAAGAAATGATGAGTCAGCTGCGTCTCCTCCACAATTAATTTTCCTCAGATCTCAACAAGCATCACACCGGCTAGCAGATCCAGAGCGACCAGAGCGAAGGATCAGCTTGAAACCAGTTCTCCTCTTGATTCCTGACGACGACCCAGCGACGTCGCCATCTCTGTCCCCAATTTTCTCAACAGCGCTATTTATTGGTTTACAAATTGCCACAACGCTTTAGAATGCAAATACAATGCATAATTTTTCTTACATACGCTAGTGATTCTTTGTTTTCGTAGTATCACGCAGAGTTACTACCTCATGCGGTATGAGGCAAAAGCCCAGCGGATGCAATAGGACCTTGCCTGATAGGGAGAGAGACACGCACGGATATGATCTCTGAAAATCAGTCTTGGCACCGTTTGATGCATTTTCCGATACTACTCGACATGTTGGCGTAACGCGGTGGCTTCGGCTAGATTGAAGAGTTTGCTGCCGTAGTAGGTGCTTGCTCAGTCCAAAGCGATCGTGGAGATCCATGTCGGAATGCACCCCACCAGTCCATCCTCCATGAGTTACCAGCATGTTGAACAATGCACATAACACGACCGCCGGACCGAGATCACAAGGGCGAATGATTAAAATAAGCACGCAGACGAAAGCAGAAACGCTAGCATTTTATTGCTGCCTACCGGGAGACGCACAGTTGAACATGAAACATACACACGTACATTAAGCACCAGAAATCACTGGTGAGTCTATGCAACACATACTGGTGCTCAATAGTCAAAATTCACTCCAAGAGGTTTTAACAGTCATCAATCGCAGTACGAATACAATGAATGTCATACAGCAGTTCACGCAGTTCGAAGTGCCTTTATATTCATCGCGATACTTTTGCTGGAGGGGTATTTAGCTCCGCGAATCGGTGCTGCAGCCAATTAGTGAGATAGTCCAGAACCTCATCTCGCTCTGGGTCTTCGAAGACGCTGTGGAAGACGCCCTCAAATACCTTAAACTCTTTGTCCGTATTAGCCAGTTGGTCAAAAAATCGTCGTGTGGCGCTTTGGTCAGCGACATGATCTTCCGAGCCGACCAGGAAGATCATTTGCAGGGCACATAGGCCACTCCCCGCCTGTTGGATTCGCTTATCGTGCTTTAAGCGCTTCATGGCGCCAAGTGTTTGCTGCATTGTCCTCGTCGTGAGGTCGCCCATTGTTGCTAGCGAATCTGCCTTGAAGTCTTCTAAATAACCTGGATCGCGCCAGAGAAGCTCATAATCGACGCCTGGCACAAGACGCACACGTGGGAGGAGCAGCGCGAGGGGCTGGATAATTGCGGCTTGCATTTTCCACAATGGAGTCATATCCATGCGCACCGTTGGCCCTGCCCAGAAGGCCGCGTAGAATTTGTGTCGTCCAGACAGCACTACGTGGAGTCCTACCAGTGCGCCAAACGATGTGCCTGAAATTATCATTGGGACTGCCGGGTGTTGCATCTGCGATAAGATGGTTCCCTTGGCGAACGTGACGAAAGTGTTACTGTCCTCAACGAGCTGTCGAAAGTTTCGGACGTGGCCCCTTGTCTTGTGTGCGTCGCAGTCACTAGCGCCGTGGTTCACCATATCGTACGTGATCACGCCAAAGCCTTCTTCGCACAGCCGCCCGTACAGAGGCACATATCGTCTGCAGTGATCACCCACGCCGTGGATAAACAACACCACACCGCGCAGCGCGTGCTTTGGAGGTGGAAGAGAGAGAAGTAAAGAGCGATTGGCCTCGCAAGTTCCGAAACTTGCCTTCAATATGAAGAAGCCCCGGCGGGATATCCACATTCGCCCCGAAGGAGCTAGTGAGCGACCCCGACGACGAAGAAGCCGACAAAGCCGATGTCCATGCATCGGCAGACATGATGTTTCTCCTTTAGTGTAGTACTGGGCTGCACTTTGAACAATGCGAGGGCTGAGTGCTCGACGTGACACGGTGAATGGCAGCCGATGCTACACCGGCGCGCTATCCGGATTGGTTCTACGCGGCGTGTCTCTATCGGACTCAACGTTTGAAAACTCCGGTTTGCTGACACTGGCCATTTGTAGGGCCTACACTTGGAAGTAAGTGTATTACGCTTGCAAATCTCAAAACATTTGGTCGTTCATCTGAAGGTGCACAAACACCAGAGGCTCTATCTGTACACTCGTTGTCGCGTCGATACATTGGGTCACATGTCAATCCGATGACAGACTTGGCGGACTTAAGTTTTCGTCCTACGAGACCTTCCACCGCTGGAGGTCCACCATCAGCGTTCGCGCCGACCGTCTCAACTAACTAACCAAGACGTGCTGAACCGGTTTTCCAACGGCGTGTTGCGCGCGATGGTTCCAGCGACAGACAAGTGCCACTGAGGGGAAGGAGCAGCATAAAGATCCATTTTCACCGAGGAAGCAAACCTCTGGCAGAAATCAGTTCGCTTTGAGAGGATCGACGCATCGAACTTCAACATGATGGGCATTGGGGTTTTGCTACACTTTTATTATTTTTTATGGGCGTAGAGATCAGCAAGTACCGACTTATGAGGGTCTCTAGAGGCTTACCACGAAATTGGACACTTGACCAATAAGGCTGTCTTGGATGGACATTACTTTGCGCTGCTTGCTTTGTGACCTGGGAAATTGAGGCGCGCCGATTAAAGCCAGCATCTTATCCCTTTGGAATGTTTTCCGCGACGTTGCTGTGGATGGTCGTCCGGAACAACTACTACTGTACCTGTGCGGTCAATAAAATCTTCATGTCCTCATCAAGCTGGAATATGTATACTCCATGCGTTACTCGGAATCCAGCAGACTTTACTCAATGTTCATGCTCAAGCAGCGTGCATGGGACTTATCCACAGCCAATCTTCCTATTAGTACGGAGCCCCTGTACAGATAGACGTCAACCAAGCTGTAATTTACTCTAAGAGTGAGGCAGATGCCGGTACATTGCCGCTGACAAGTTGCCGGCGTTAAAGTTCTCCATCTCGTTGCCGTTGGTGAGTGAACGACCTACGCAAAAACTACGCCTTTGTTGTCGTCGTTGATTGGAGGGTTATCTTCAATTCTGCGAGTCGCTGTGGTGTCTCCATCGTTGTCATGAGGAAACATCACATCATCGGTGTCTGCCATGTTGACTAGATCCGGGCTGCTCAAATACGGCGACTGTGGGTTTAAGTTCCAGTTTGGTCTCCCGCGAGGCTCATGCTTACCCGTTCCAGGAGGTTTTACAGTGTGCGAAACAGCCGCTATGAGCAGAGCTCGTGGCTCATGCAAGTCATGGGACGGCCTCCGAGAATCGAGTGTGAAAGCCATGCTTTGCCTTCTGACTCTATCGTATGCAAATCTTGCGTTTGAAGCCAAAAGTATCTTCCCCATCGAAACGATTTGGAACGGCTACAGGTTGATGGCTTCTCCTGCAAGTTGTGGCTTAAAGCATTCCCATGGAGTCCATAAGAATGCTTCAAACCACGATGGAGGGCAGGGATGGCACACGTTCGGTGAATGGTGCTGTAGTATATTTCACATCACATGAGCTGGCTGTCAGTGAAGCATTTATCCGAGCGATGGGACCGCCGCTTGCGCTACTCGGATCCAGGCGGTTTTGATAGCCTTTCGCTTCCCGAATTCACCAGACGAAACACGCTAAGTTGTACCGGACCCGGTATGGCCGAGTCCTGGCAAGGTATGCTGTGCAATGTAACCAGTATAGCGCTCTCGACACTTCGAGCTCACCTGACCATCGGTTGCATTTTGCTGCTTCGGCCCCCGTGACCCCTTCATCCTTGACTTGATTTGCTTATAAGGAGTCCGCGGGCACCTCCAAAAGGAGTCCAATCCCGTGTCCAAAACGTCCAGACCTTCCCGTGTGCTCAAATCTGGGTAAAGGCGATCTGACTGGTGGTCCCACTGCCACACCTTTGTTCTTGCCGTCTGGCAGACAGCTATGGCTGCTCGATCCCTCGCTCTGAAGGCCACTGCAGTCTTCACCGTCACTCGGTGATTACCCACTTGGACCGTGGTCAAAATCGTTGCGATTAAGACAGTAACCCCGAAAACATGGTGAACTGCAGAGGCCAGCCCGTGCCGAAAGTTGCCACGAATGATAAACGCCCCACGTTCGCCAGGCGGCCAACAGGGACAATCCGACGATCAGCGCTACACAAGAGGCCGCCCGTCAAGCGACCCACGATGAGAAAGCTCGAACCAGGCCCAGGGCCTGCTTCAGTTGTCGCGATGGCGTTGGCGTCGGCTTCACCAGCTGATCTTTCATGCTCAACATCATCCAAGTCGTCCAAGTCGTCCAAGTCGTTCAAGACGTCATCGTCTTCCTCGTCGCTGGGGCAGTCTCGAGGGCAGCACATACCCCCGTATTTGCGCCCGTATGAGGGCAAGTTCCAGAACCGACGAGGCCAATCGCTCTACTACCTTGCACTTTTCCCTCCCGAGCAGATGCCGCTGCGTGGGGTCGTGGTGTCTACACGGCATTGGTGACCACTGCCGAAGGTACATCCCGTTGTACGAGCGGTTGTGCGAGGAAGGTTTCGGCGTGCTGTCGTACGATCTTCTAAACCATGGTGTCAGCGACTATGACTCTCACAACACTCGAGCGCACATTGGCAACTTCCGGTACCTCGTGGACGATACCAACGCCTTTATCACGTTCGCAAAGAGATCCATCTACAGCGACGCGCTTCGGTACTGGCGGGAACACCACCACCCGTACCACCCTCATGGGCGGGACAAACAATACACTGCCGCTCCAGAGCTGCCGCTGATTATTGCCGGCACTTCGTTTGGTTCTCTGATCGGCCTCCACACAGTACTCTCCGGCAGACACAAATTCCACGCGGGGTTTGGGCCTCGCCTACGATTGGCGTGACTTGGACGCCACTGCTGTGGGCAGAGTCGAAACTCGCTGTCCCACTTGCGACGTTTTTCCCCAAGGCAAAGCTTGTGCCTGCTGTACAGCATGATCTTCTGTGCCGAGACCCAGGCTTCCTAGAGGATTTTCAAGCGGATCCGCTCACCAGCATGGACATGCTCACATCTCGCAGCGGCCACGAGTCGCTGCAAGCGATGATTCGACTACAGGGGGACCCGAAAGTCATGGATTCTGACAGTTCCTTCTGTGCTATGCCAATGCTCTTCCTCGCTGGTTCAGCCGATGGGATTGCCGATCAGCAGGCGGCAATCAAGTTTTTCGCTTCGATGGGCAACTTGGACAAGGAATTCAAGCTGTTTGACGGTCTGTTCCACCTCGTGTATGAAGATCCCGAAAAGGAGGACGTCCTGCGCTACCTCGCGAAATGGTTGCGAAGGAGATTCCCTGTCGAAACACGGCAATAGGGAAACTTAAGGTGCTGAAAATGCACTTGGAGGCAAAGGCCAGCGCAGCAGTGTATTATATAATGTATAGCACCGTCAGATGATTTAATTCTGCAGCAGAATCTGCTAGCTGATTTTGTCAGCAAAATAATGGCGCTTAATCAGCAGGTGTTGTTGGATGCGGCGGGCAATGGCAAGTGAACACGCCAAATGCGAGGGTGTCGTTGTAGTAGAAATAGACGCTCACGAATACATGTGTGAAGCCACGGACAATGCGATGGCTCCACTGGAAGCGGGCGATTAAGCTTCTACTACTGATGGAACTGCTGACTGGTACTTGTTGCATTAGCAGTCAGGTTCTACGTACGTGTAGTTCATTCCCCTTGTATCAATCTTGTAAGGACACTGACATTGAATTGACACGTGCACATATACAACTTCAATTGAAGCTACTTATGGACGCCATGAAACGTGATGGTCCCTCTCGCAAACAACCTCCAAACCGGCTCGGCAGCACGCAATCCGAACTCGAGATTTGCTCGGGACGACGCGTCTGCGCATTGGAGTCATCGTGACCTGAATTCGCTACCAGTGAAGTCGACCAATACGCCATATCACATCGTGGTCGCCAAAGTGCTTGTACAGACTCCCGATCGTTGGGAAATCCAGTCAGGAACGGAATCCCGATCGCCTGCAATTTTCCTTGGGACTCCATGCTTGTCTGTCTCATTCAACGCTAAATTGTCAGATGGAATCACTAGCTTTGGAAGCGAGAGAGACTTTGTCCAAAGTTTGGACCCGTCCATGGACGATGGGTTCCGCTGTGAGTCATGCGCAAGGCGAGGCGTCCCCAGTTTTAGGCTCAGCTATCAGGAATGGCCGGTCCATGAAGGGCTGAATACCTCTGCCTCTTGGAGATAGACGTGTGCACGAAAGAATACTGAGGCGTGCACCCGTCCATGACACTTCCTCATTTCGGCGTGGCAGCTCGGAACACCAGTCAAGTCTCTGTGCTCTCCGCATAACACGACGCCCCCATTGTGGAAAATATGCCGAACTGCAGAAAGCAGCCCAGTAAAAGTCTGCGCGGTGGCAAGAGCGGCAAGGGCCAAACCCAAGCCCAAGGCCGTGAAGCCCTCATGATGTCCGTGATTATGGAGGAGACGACAAATGAAAAGGAGTCACACGCGGGGGACCTGATGAAAACTCACTCGGACGGCGCTGCACCTCGGGACGGGAGACCGTCGAGTGACGAAGAACACGTTCGGTCAAATTCACGGACCAGAGTTCGTTTTGCTCTTACGTCATCAGTAGACTCACGATCTACCGGTAGGTCAGCTCCTTCTGGCGCGTCATATTCAGAAGAAGCACAAGATCATAAACCGAAGTCTTTGCAAACGATTTTGCGTCCTCCACGCAGTTCTCGAGTAGCTTCACACTCGACATCGTCTTCCAACTCCCGCCCAAGGGCTCACTCCAACGAACATCACTCCACCTCGTCTCACCGAACTCCACGTCCACCTTCGATTTCGGAGATGTCTTTCTCGAAGTCTTCTTCGACGTTGCAAACGATTTCGTCGTCACCGGAAGATGAAGCATATGAACCCTGCCAGAAGCCGTCACGTTATTCTAGGAGACCACCAATCAACTCGCGCACGAAGTGTTCTTCCCCTGCGCACTCCAGGATATCAGTCCCATCCCATTATGTGCACCAGGCCCACTCGTCGGATCGACCGGTAAGTCCTCCTTCGAGCTTACGTGGGACGCCACGATCCAAACCATCCACTGAATTGGACTCGATACATTCGCCGCACGCCGGGAAGTATATAATACGCACCGGATAGATTCCTGTCAAGCTCGAAGTCCGTCCCCAGATTTTCTTGAGCTTCCTCAGTCAACATCGTCTGCCGTACTGCCCTCGAAAGTCTCCTCTTCAGCGAAGCATACTCATGGACGCCATTCACTCTTGTCTCGCCACCAGACGAATTCGTCTTCGAACTCGCAGGAGATTCCACGACCGAAGTCATCTTCTAAACTCAGCTCGGCGACATCGGAGTTACCTCACAAACATCATCAGGTACCATCTCGCCGAACCTTGAGCGCGTCTACGAGCTCGAGCAACTATCCGCGCTCAAAGCCGTCAAAAATGATGTGCTCGGTCTCGTCAACTTCTGAAGATGAAATGTATGAGAACCGCCGACATCGATTAGACAGCTCTCCATTTGATCCTCGTGCGGTGATACGCCCCAAGTCTGATTCGCTTTCACAGTTAAAAAATCGAGAACGCCGAACGATGCTTGCGATCAGTTAGGATTGCCGCCAAATTCACGCGAAAAGCAACGTGCCAAGTCGTCGGCAATGTTGAGCTCGACGTCACCGTCTCTATTACAGCAAGCGAAAGAGCAGCATCGGTATCTGAGTGCGCAAGACACTCCGCGTCCCGCTCCTCTTCGCAGGGTCAGAGGCGGGTGGGCTTGAGCTCACCTTCCAGCGCAGAGTCAATTCCACGCTCGGTGTCCACGTCAAGTTTAACGGCGTTTGCATCTGTATCCTCTCGACCATCAGACCCTCGAATCTCGCTACGCCTGCGGCATTACGAGGGTAGATTCCTAAACCGACGAGGCAAGTCACTCTTCTATTTCTCGCTTTTCCCACCTGAGAAGGAACCAATGCGCGGTGTCTTTCTGTGTCTGCATGGCATTGGTGATCATTGCCGGAGGAACATTGGCCGCTACGAGCGGCTGTGCAAGGAGGGCTTCGGTGTCATCACGTATGATCTGATGAACCATGGTGTCAGCGATCTCGACGAGTACAAGACGCGTGCGCACATCAGCAACTTCGGCCACCTCGTCGAGGACACGAACGACTTCGTCTTGTTCGCTAAACGTTCTATCTACACAGACGCTCTTCGTTACTGGCGGAAGCACCACCACCCTCGTCATCCCCACAGAAGGGACTCAAATTCGGTGTCGTTGCCAGAGCTACCGTTAATCATTGCCGGCACGTCATTCGGTTCTCTTGTGGGTCTTCACACAGTTCTGTCTGGAGAGCACAAGTTCCACGCTGGAATTTGGGGATCGCCTACGATCGGCGTGACCTGAATCCAATGCTATGGGCACAGTCAAAGCTTGCCAAACCATTAGTGGCAGTTTTCCCTACAGCAAAGGTTGTTCCAGCTGTACAGCATAATCTATTGTGCCGAGACCCTACCTTCTTGACGAAGTTCCAAGCTGACCCGCTTACGACTATGGATATGATGACGACCCGTAGCGGCCACGAATCACCCAGGCGATGATCCGACTGCAGGAGGACGAGAGGGTTACGAATGCCGATAGCGCGTTCTGCGCGGTCCCGATGTTGTTTCTCGCGGGCTCGGCCGACAGTATTTCGGATCAACAAGCGGCGATTAAATTCTTCACGATGATGGGGAATCTGGACAAGGAGTACAAGTTGTTCGCTGGGCTCTATCACATGGTGTACGAGGAGCCGAGAAGGAGGACGTGCTTCAGTACCTCACGCAGTGGCTTCACCGCCGCTTTCCCATTAAGGCACATCAATAAACACGTTATCTATGAAGTGAATGTTAGATTTGTGATGATCATCACTTGTTTTGGTGATCTCCACCTTTGCCTAATGCTTGGCTAAATTTCTGTTTCCAAACAAGAGAGAGGATGTACAGCACATTACGCGGCCATCTTTACCGGTGCTGCAAGCGAGAAATTTAATGGACACTCCATGTCAGAGTCGCATTTCCACGAAAGCTTCTGGATTGGAACGTGCTTCACGTCCGCAGATGGCGTTGGCTTCTGGAATGGAACGTGCTTCATGTTCGCAGATGGTGTTGACAAGTCGCAATTCAATGCGGTTCCTTATCTAAAGATCGATGATATTTTCCCATCGCCGAAGTGTTCCCCATTTCGGCGGGCCGACCCGGCTTTCTCTTCAAGTCGGAATGAAGTCAGTAAAACCATTCCGTTGGTCGGTTGTGGAGACGCTCAATTGCCCCTGACGAAATTGCCCCTATCTCTAATCAGTTCTGCATTCAAGCCACGGTGATCACAAGTCAACAGCGCACGACTACATTGGCAATGCAGACCCGAACACGCTCTCGCAGTAAAGGTCGCACCACCCTCGCCATGTCGGTGATCGCCGAAGAGCCGCCAGTGCCATCAGAGCCGCCAGTGCCATCAGAGCCGCCAGTGCCATCAGAGCCGCCAGTGTCGCCAGTGCTATCAGAGCCGCCAGTTTCGTCGGTGCCGTCGTTAGAAAATGTGCCATTAGCCATCCCAGTATCTATTGTGCCATCAGACCCCATTCCGTCACATGACTGTGACTCGCTTCAGTCCCATTCGGTCACAACGTGGGATGGAAACACCCCCGACTACATCCGTGACTCCCGACACGACTACTTCCTCAACGCCAACCCGGCGTGTAGCGTGTTCAACACGTTCATCGCGTTCAACGCGCTCACGTCCAGTTCCGACTTGGAACGAAAACGCGCCTATGACTGCATCTAAAACTCCCTCGGTAGCGCCAAACTATCGACAGCGGGATGGTCAGCCAGTACGATCGCGTCCAGTTTCAACACGGAATGCGAATGCTCCAACCTCGGCACCAGGCCCTAAAACTGTGCCTAACAACCGCACAAGTCGCTCAGTTCGGTCGCGCCCAGTTCCGAATTGGAATTCGGATTCTGCATCGAGTTCGGAATCAGACTCCACCCCATCGTCTACGTGGAAGCCTCGCTCGATTAAGACCCGTCCTGCTTCGAGTCCCACCTCGCGCTTGCTACGTCATATGTCTCGCTCCAAGTCATCTACAACGTTGGCATCAACCCCATCAGCACCCGGCGCCCAAGTAACGAGGCAAGCAGCGGCTAGTGATGCACAAGTGCCAGACCGTCGTCGGCCGCAGCCCCGACGAGTTTCGAATTCTCCTTCGCGCGTGACTCATGGGATGCCACGTTCGAAGTCATCTACGGATTTGCATTCGATTTCATCTACTGCAGCCAAGCAGCCTCGTAGTCGGCGCCAGATCCCGTCGCAAACATGCAGAATGCCACGCCCGCGATTGTCATCAAGCACAGCTTCGCTGTCATCATCTGACGAAAGCCAAGAAGCAGACCCCATTTCTATGACGAGAGCAGCACCGAGGTCGGATTATGATCAACGTCCCAGATCTTCATCTAGCTCGGCGGCAATTCCGTCCGCGAATATCAAGGAGCCGAGCAAAGCGGAACCTTCCCTGCATGTACGCTCTTTCGAAGGCAAGTTTCAGAACCGACGAGGCCAGTCGCTCTTTTACTATTCAGTCTTCCCGCCTGAAAAATGGCACTACGTGGAATTATTTTGAGTTTGCATGGCATCGGCGACCATTGCCGTCGCAACACCGAGTTTTACGAGAGGTTGTGCAAGGAAGGTTTCGGCGTGATCTCGTACGATCTGTTGAACCATGGTGCAAGCGACTATGACCAGTACAACACACGGGCACACATCGGCAACTTCAGCCACCTCGTTGACGACACGAACGACTTCATTACATTTGCAAAACATTCAATCTACACTAGCGCACTCCGCTACTGGCGTAAGCATCATCACCCTCGTCACCCCCATGCGAGAAGAAAAAGTCGTGTGTCACAACCAGAGTTGCCGCTGATCATTTCAGGCACATCTTATGGCTCTCTTATCGGCCTCCACACGGTTCTATCAGGGCAGCACAAGTTCCATGCTGGCGTCTGGGCATCGCCAACAATCGGCGTAACCTGGACCCCGTTGTTGTGGGCGCAATCGAGATTCGCTCGCCCGCTTGTCAGGGTATTTCCGACAGCAAAGGTTGTCCCCGCCATACAGCACCACCTAATCTGTCGAGACCCCGACTTCCTGACAAAGTTCAATGCCGATCCACTCACAAGCTTGGACAAGATGACGACAAGTAGTGGCTACGAATCGCTGCAGGCCATGACGCGACTTCAGCAAGACCCGAATGTATCGGATTTGGAGAGCACGTTTTGTGCAGTGCCCATGCTATTCCTCGCGGGCTCAGCAGACGGTGTCTCGGACCAGCAGGCGTCAATCAAGTTCTTTGCATCCATGGGGAATATTGACAAAGAGTTCAAGTTGTTTGACGGCTTGTATCACAAGGTGTATGAGGAGCCCGAAAAGGAGGACGTCCTCAACTATCTTGCTCAGTGGCTGCTCCGAAGGTTCCCACTTGAGTCTCGACACCCGAACGGATCCCCCACGGAGGCACTAAAGAAGCTGGAAGGCACAGCAATGAAACGAATGCCTACTGTTCGGGCACCCCGCACCGAATTGTAGGTTCATATAAATAAGATCGGCAACGTAAATAAAAAGCTATCAATTGGAGATAAACAACAGGGTGCTTGCATATGCTAAGCAGGATTCCATACGGTCAAATAAACCTCTGTTCACAAGAAGTGTTCATTGCTGCTCTATGTTGGGCGATTGACGAAACCAACCGAATCTTGATGAGTCTTGTCACCGAGACGATGGGTACATACACTGTAGACCGGCTTGCCAATATTGGCACGTTGCGTTGCAAGAAGTATATGCGGAGCGAGCAACTCTCAACCAGCGACTCGATTATGGTGGTTTAAACCGGGTTAATCACACTGTTCGAGTGGAGGCTTCGGAGAACGTATGGGGTGGAACGAACTTTGATCAGCGATCAGCTGAATTGGACAGGCAACTCGGCATGTCTTTTCGTCGGCTTTACCCTTGGTTGTAAACTTTACAGTGTGGATACGGCGGTGACTGACAACAATGCACGCATGCTTATATCCATGGATACTAACGTCAGTAGATTTGCCAACAGGGATACTCCATAGTTTTCCTCCCGGATGAGCAAACATGCGTTGAACCGCATAATTTGTTTTCCGTTTGGAGCTCCTCGTGATAGAATTCTACGAGTCCTTACCTACTTTTACATGCTTTCCCTTACGATCTGCTGGCGTATTTAGCTCCAAGCGGCTGTCGTATGGCTGACCGAGCGGCCACCGTCCACTGCCTGAGTCAGCGACGCACTTCTGGAACGGACGCGCGAATCTCAACTGCCATTCAATTGAAAGAATGGCGAACTCCAAAAGCCAGTACACTCCCACGAAAGCACCTCGGGGCAGAAGTTATCCTGCTAGGGAAGATCAAGAGTCTACAAGAGCGAGGAAACTTGACACTGCTCATCTTGTAAACAGTGATTCTCACCACAAGAAAACCGTACTCTATGAAGCGCCTAGGAAAGGAGAAGCATCCAACGTCACCGATTGCAGCTCAGCAACCGGTTCGGCAACGTCTTCACCAACAGGATCGTCTCCAGATTCTCCGTTCACTTCGGAGCAGCTGAATAAGCACCGGCTCCGCCATTATGAAGGCAAGTTCCAGAACCAACGAGGTCAGTCGCTCTTCTACTTCTCACTCTTCCCACCTGAGAAGATGGCGATGAGAGGTATCGTTTTGTGCCTGCATGGGATTGGCGACCACTGCCGACGGAACAATGCACTTTACCAACACCTGTGCAAGGAAGGCTTCGGCGTCATCACGTACGACCTGTTGAACCATGGTGGAAGCGACCTCGATGAACACAAGACGCGTGCGCATATCAGCAACTTCAGCCATCTTGTGGATGATACCAACGATTTTATCACGTTCGCCAAACGCTCGATCTACACGGACGCCCTCCGATATTGGCGGAAGCACCACCACCCTCGCCACCCGCACGGAAAGAACACCAATATCGTCTCATTGCCGGAGTTGCCGCTGATTATCACGGGCAATTCGTTTGGCTCTCTCGTTGGACTTCACACCGTTCTGACGGGGCAACACAAATTCCACGCTGCGGTGTGGGCTTCGCCCACCATTGGGGTGACATGGACACCACTGTTATTTGCCGAATCGCTGCTTCCACTAGCAAAGTTTATCCCCAAGGCGCGTATCGTACCTGCCATCAATTACGAACTACTGAGTCGAGACCCAAAATTTCTTGAAACGTTTAGGAACGATCCACTGACTTGCACGGATAAGATGACTTCACGAAGCGCCAACGAAACACTGAATGCGATGACGAAGCTGCAGAAGGATAAGCGCGTAACTCGGGCACATAGCGTGTTCTGTTCGATGTCCGTGCTGTTTCTTGCTGGTTCGAACGACGGCGTCGCTGATCAGCAAGCCGCCATCCGATTTTTCGCTTCTCTGGAAAGTTTCGACAAGGAGTTCAAACTGATTGACGGTGCCTACCATTATATACTCGAGGATACCGAGAAGCGGGCTGCTACCCGGCACCTCGTACAATGGCTTAAGACAAGATTTCCTCTGAAACTCGCGATTCTAGTGTGCAAGATGGCACGCGGTAGTGATTGTGTCAGAGCTGCATGTGATTTATCGTCAACAATTTCAATAACATACAATGAATAGTCGTGATTGTACAGATCATGATGTTAACGAAGCTGCATGAGTATAGCAGTGTTAATGCTGGCAAATTTTGACAAGACAGACCACCGAGATACTCTGCTCGGACGCGCTCGACCTGGTCTCTTGAAGGAAATCTTTTCTAAAGTGCTGCCAAGCGCAAGCACCACCAATGATGGCCACCACGATTCGACACTCAGATCGTTGCAAGGGTTTTAAGTTTCGCGGCTTCCGTTTGATCGCCCCATATTGATAATTATGCTACAAGTATACTAGATAACGTAAAACTTCACAACGTAAAACTACAGCTCGACAATTTTGCCGGAGTACATGCCTTCCGAAATTTGCGCTTCGAATACAACGGGAGTTAAGCCTCGTTCCGGAATTGGCCCGAGGTTCCCCATGCGGCGGAGCTGGCGCTTGAATGCCCAGTTGGTAAATGTAACGTGGTCTCCTGCCACTAGCACACCACCGTGGCGATCTTGCGTTCGGTAAGTGCGTGGGACCTCCACAGGCGGCACCACATACTCGTCCATACTGACCGAGTCTATCGACACGATCGATTCGGAGAAGTCGATGATCTCGGCGTGGCGTGGGGGCCCATCTCAATATCACTGTCGTCGCCCAAACTATCCTGAGGCTCTTTGTCGTAATACAAGTTGGCAGTTGACTCTGCGATGTACTTTTGGAGTTCCTCTTTGTAGTTGTGTGGTTTATCGTCTGTGGATACATCGTGCTTTGCGTGATGCTTGTGGAATGACAAGCTTGCCAGCGTTCGCTGGATGATATTGAATTTGAACGATTGCGAATGCCTTGTGTCAGTTTGGTGCTCCTGAGCACCATGGACTTTTTCGATCCAGCCGCCATGGAAGAAGTCGAGGCTCTGTTCCTTCCGGTCTTTCACTGGGGTGGAGGTTGGCGTGAACGACTTGACACATTCGGTTGTCGCAACAAGCGGGGGCATCGTGTTCAAGTTGCTCAGCGCTGCGCCTTGACTAGGATGAGGCCAATTCGAAAGTGATTCGCTCACTACTCCTGCTGATGCGGCATGAGGCAAAGCATGATGGATGTCTTTAGCTGAGATTACGGCTGCCATACCGAAGATTGATTGGCTCGCATGGAAAAATTGGCACGATCGAGGCACACCGCGACCAGATCAACACGTCCATCTGACCGACTTTCCCCATGGCTCCTGTGCTCGGTAGCCAAACACTAACCCCTGGCTCATGTTGATGCAGCGAGATCGTCCGTTGATGGCATCAACAGACACAGCGAAAATGTGAGCCCACCGATAGCAAAATATCCATACGAGGAGAAACCATGATGCCACATGTGATCGCAGCACAAGCACATGGCACCAGCTTGCACCGAAATGCATATGATACCAGTCAAGTGGATCTTCGGCCTCGACTGAATGCAATAAATGACCAGGTGGCAATTTCGCAGCTCACGACAGTCGGCTCCACATGGAATCTCTGTGCGGTCAGTTTGTGATATCCTGAGCATTGATAGAAGTACTAGCTAGAGAACGCTAGCACATAGCTGGAGCTACGTGCAGAGCGTTGGGAACTACGATGAGGGAATCAGGTTGCATGTCGGACACCTCGAAAATTGCCCCACGCTCTATAAAATAAATAAATAAATAACTTCAAAATTGGGGAAAACACATTCAAGCGCCTTCAACATGTACCGTATGTACCGATTTTGTGGTACAAATCATGATAATTCGATTAAGTTTTGTCTTAAACTTAGTCGAGCACTCTCAGTCCTTCCGCCACGCATGTCTCTCTTGATGGTCACCGCCATAACCACATGGCGCGCTACGGGACCTTTGACAGTGGCGGCGGCGGCAACGGCGGCGGCAGCAGCAGCAGCTTCCGAGCTCGTTCTCGAATTCGTCGTCGCTCCTGCAGTTCTCCTCCGTCCAGTGATACTTCTTCTACGTCATCCTCTTCTTCTTCTTCGACCCCAGAGCGTCCTCATCAATGCCTCGTTGACGAAACCTCCGCGTCCTTGCTCTCTCGCCTCGCTTTCCTCTTCGTGGAGCCTCTCGTGGTGCTTGGAGGAACGCAACGATTGCTACTAGAAGATCTGTGGACTCTGGAGCCTGAGAACACGTCGGAACGAGCTGCAGAGCGTTTCCGAGAGGTCTACAGCGAGTCCAACCACCTACTGACTGCGATCTGGAGAACGGAGTGGCGTACCATCATCTGCAGTGGAGGCCTGGGCTTGTGTTCAGTATTAATCACTTCCTGTATCCCACTACTGCTGTTTAAGCTGCTGACGGCTGTGATGGACCCAGATCATGGCGGCAAGAGCGTGCTGGAGCTGCTTCTACTCCTCGTGGGGATCCAAGTGGCTATGGTGCTAGGCGTTCTGTTTGACAGACATGCGAGATTCCGCATGTTCAAGGCTCAGCTACGAGTCGTGGCGTCCACTCGACTCTTGGTGTTTGCCAAGTCCGTAGAGAGACCAGTGAAGGGGAAACATGGAACCAGCACCAGCATCGCTACCATTGCTACACTCTACTCGTCGAATCTCGTACAGGTCAGGTGGCTGCTCATCCGCTTTCATGACTTGTGGACTTCAGCGATACAACTTGCTGTACTGCTATTTATTCTCAACCAGACGCTGCATACTAGCGCCAAGGTGATTCTCACGTCGCTTGCCATCATCATAGGAGCGTTGTCAGCGCTAACATCATTCTCAGCGAGGATACTCCAGTGGTACACGAAGAAGCGAGCCAAGACACTAGCTGCAGTGAACGAGTGCTTCAAAGGCATCCAATCAATCAAGTTGTACGCCTGGGAAGACAAGATTCTGTCCAAGATCATGTCTGCCCGTCGGAAAGAGGAACGCAGGCAGTGGTGGGAAAATGTTTTCCGCATTATTCGCTACTGTTGTGTCTGGGAAGCGCCAGCGTTCGCGTCAGTAGCGATTTTAACGTCGTTATCGGCACATGCAGGTTTCTTTTCTCCTGCTACAGTATTTACAGCATTGATCCTGATCGATCACGTTCAGATTGAGTTGCACGGATTGATAACGGGGATCCGAGTCTTTATCGATGGCAGAATTGGGATGCGCAAGATTGATCACTATCTTCTATATTGTGATAAACACGTCAATGCTGATCATGCAGCCGGAAGCGAGAACGGCAGGCTGGATGTGAACACGTACCCTGAAAATGTGGTTGCTGTCATCGATCACGCAAGTCTAGTGGTGGGAGAACATTTTCAGACGACAGTCCTGACGAATGTCAATCTACAAGTGAACACAGGAGAACTGGTTGTGATCCATGGCAAGGCCGGTGCCGGAAAAACAACACTTTTGACGTCACTTCTGGGCGAAGTGACGTGTGTGAGCGGAAGTGTATTCCTGTCACCAAAATACAAAGTGGCATACTGTTCTGAGCAGCCATGGCTACAGACACTTAGCATCAAGGACAACGTCATTTCGGGTCTACTTATGATGAATCCAAGTATTATCGAGTTCTAGATGCGTGCTGCTTGTTGGAGGACCTTGAAAGTCTGCCCGATGGAGACGATACGATGATCGGCCCGAAGGGCATCAATCTTTCTGGCGGCCAAAAATCTCGTATCGCTCTCGCTCGAACGCTCTACTCGGATGCAGATCTGTACCTGCTCGACCGACCATTGGCAAGTGCCGACGCAATTGTACAAAGCGATGTTTTTCGCAAATGCTTCCTGGAACTACTTCGCTACAAGACGGTTATTGTGGCCACGCACAACCCGGAAGTTGTAGAATCTGGATTTGTTGATCGAGTATGGCACGTTTGTGATACTGTCGTGTTGGAAAGTTGTCGAAATGGCTCGCCAGATTCTCGATCCAAAACTAGTCGCCGTGCTAGTCGTTTAGCAGATGTTCCACCTTGGCGCATATCAAGTTTCAATTGCAGCGATGAAAATACCAACGATGCATACGCACCGTTTGCTATGGAGTATCAGCAGAAGGAAGGGGTGAGGCGGCGAATTTCTCGTCATCAATCGAGACCGAAAGTATCATCTATTTACACTAGTGATCTAACTCGTCGTACGATGGATGAAGCTGGCAGGGACATGTTCTGGCCTGAGCATGATCGGCATTACTGGCTTATAGCCATTATTTTCTTCTTGATGTACGGACTTATCGAGGTGGCCAAAATCTGTGGTTGGTGCATTGGAGCAACTTGACCTGGACCTATATCGATATGCGGAATGCGACAGTCGTATATGGCATGCTAAGCTTTGGAGCATTTGTGATCTTGTTGCTCAGCAGCACAATGATCTTCTATGCACTGTCTAGGCGCGCCAAGCAGGTCTTTAGTGAAGTGACGAAGTCGCTGCTGCGTGCTCCTATGGCTGTGCTGTACCAAACACCGATTGGCGAGATCCTGGCGCGGTACTCGACGGATATGCAGGTCAGTGATGGCTTGCTAAATTTTCCTTTGGTGTTCATGTTCAGGAGTACCGTGTCTATTGCAGCTGCGCTGGGGACAATGGGCTACTTGTTGGGTATGATGGGTGTGGTTATCGCGGTGCTTACCGTGTACATGTGTCGGGGAATAGTAGACAAGCGCTTATTCGCTCAGGTCTACACTCTGAGGGCAACACTAGATGCTGCTGACCTGAACTTCGTTTCTGAAGCTCTGGATGGAGCCGCTGTGATCCGCTCGTTTGGAGCCGAGCAAATCAAGCGTGCCTACCTGCACCATGGTAACATGGTAGACGACAGGTCCCGCATCGCTACCGTCGTAGAGGTGTTCACACACTGGCTGTACATTCGATGCAGCCTCGTTGTTGGAATATTTATGTTCTGCCTTGCAGTTTTGTTGGCACATGGCGGCTTACAAGCGAGCACACTGGGTTTAGTGCTGCATTGTATCTACGGTATTCAGCGCGACTTCGTCTCGTTTTCAGTTGGCATCTTGAACACCTCCGTGAACATGTTCAGTATCGCCAACCTGAAGAAGTTTCAGGAGATTCCGCCGGAGGAGGGTATCGATCGTAAGAACGGCCAACAACGCGTCAGCGCACCACGGCAGTGGCCTTCGACAGGTTCAGTCGTATTTGATCACGTGTTCTTCCAGTATGACACAGTGCAACAAGATCCAAGTACACCAACTTTTGCGTTGAAGGATGTGTCTTTCTCCGTTTCGGGCGGGGAGAAAATTGGCATCGTGGGAAGGACTGGTTCAGGCAAGAGCTCGCTTGCTATGGCGATGTTGCAAATGCACAGTTTACCCCGTGGTCGGATTATTATTGACGGAGCAGACCTCAGTCGCCTGTGCCTACGTGATATTCGCAGTCGGATCTGCATTATCCCGCAGACGCCACTGTTTTACCGTTGTTCCATTCGCCGCTATTTGGATCCGTTCAAGGAGTTCGATGACGATGAGCTGTGGGAAGTGCTCATGAAAGTCGGTCTTTGTGATGTACCGGGAGATGGCATCGATGGTGACGAAGCCGACGAACAGGAGGCTTTGCTGAAGCGTCTCCGAATCGAGTGGTGGTCACGACCTTAGACAAGAGGATGGAAGAGAACGGCGAGAACTGGAGTATGGGAGAACGGCAGATGCTGGTGCTGGCACGCTCACTACTGAAGCCTGCCCGAGTGCTTATTCTAGACGAAGCCTTCTCATCGGTGGACCAAGAGTGCGACAAACAGTTGCTAAAAATCGTCGAAAAGGAGTTTGCGAACTCTACGATTTTTCTCATCACTCATCGTCTGGACCAAGTTCTGGGCTTCGACCGTATCATCGTCATGAAAGATGGAGCTGTTGCTGAATGTGGTGCAGCCGAGGATCTTGTGACGGACCCTGACAGCGTCTTCTTCGACTTCCTAGAGACCACCTTGCTCACATATTGAAAATGTAGCCATTTTGAATAGAAATAGTGATTGGTTAAAACTGTCCGATTCAGTACAATACCACAGGTGACAAGGCTGCCATGCTAGTGGGCAATGAAGAGGATGTGACGCTGCTGATGCCTCGTGCCAGACGCAGCCATTCACGTGTCGACTGGAGTGAACTTCGTGTCATCGCAACGGAAGTCCAACGTGCACTGGACGCGTCGAGCAAAATTGAGCCCCACTCTGACTACGAGTATGCAGCCATGTCGCCTGATTCGAGTCCTCCATTTTGGTAGCTGTTGTTTTAACGAGTTCTCTCCTCTTGTAATCGACAACAGGGACGTCTTCACCATGTGGCAAGCAGAACTGGGCAACGCCCCCAAAAGATCCGACGAGAACGACGTGGAGGAGAAAGCGCTGGGGCAGGAAACGGAGACAGAAAGCTCACAGACACAGGAACTCACGTGGTACTCTAGTGCCCACGAGTACTGGGACAATGAAGTCAATTGCCCGCTCTCGGACGACGGTGTGCTGGGCGGGTTCGCCCATGTGTCAGGTGTGGATATTCGAGAGTCTCGACGATTCCTCAAGCACGTGTGTGATACGGAGCGTCCTGACTGGGAGTGTCGCTCTGCTGTGGACTGTGGCGCTGGAATTGGACGTGTTAGTAAATTACTGCTATTACCGATGTTTGAGCATGTGGACTTGGTGGAGCAGAGTCCGAGGCTGCTTCGAGGTGTGCCGCAGTATTTAGGTGCCGACGAAAGCCTCCGTGCCTGCGTGCGTGATCTGTACTGCATGGGACTGCAGGACTTTGAACCGACAGCTGAGAGCTACGACCTTATCTGGATGCAATGGGTGCTTGTCCACTTAACAGATGTGGACCTTGTGCGCTATCTCCGCCGGTGCAAGAGGGCGCTCACACCTCACGGCTTTATTGTTATCAAGGAGAACATCTTCCAAACAGCCGAGCCCTACGACCTCGACCGTCAAGACAGCAGCATCACGCGGTCGGCGGTTTACTACAAGAGTCTCTTTGAGCAAGCTGGGCTAACTCTGCTCGCAGAGCGCAGACAGCGCCACTTCCCTGAAGAACTTTACCCTGTCAAAATGTACGCGCTTGCTTAGAAAACAGTATAGTGTGCATTTTAACCCAAAATGCTTACACTATATCTGGTAAATGTTGGCACTTAACTCACAATTCGGCCACCACCATCTCTAGTTGCTTCTGGTCCGAGATGTACTTGACGTTTTTCTGCTTAAGTTTTGTCTTCTTTGGTCCCTTACTGGTGGCTGTTGCCTCCTTGATTCGTTCGGACGGCAAGAGCGCCAGCGTAGTCGGCTTTTTACCATCGTTCTTTTCCGCGACCGAAATCAACTTGGTCAGAAACGGTTGTAGCCCCTGAGCCTGTTCCAGCGTGGTGCGACTGCCCACTACATAGAGGCCAAGGCGTGCGCGCGAAAATGCAGTAGATGCACGACGAGCATCACGAAGGTGACCCACAATATTCCCGGTACGCACAGTCGACAGCAAAACAAAGTCATTCTGCTGACCTTGAAAGCGGTCCACTGTTGATACCTTGCATCGTTTGTCTTCTTCAGGGACGCCAGCACGCAACAAGCGCTGCAATAGCTCCTTCTGCGCATTGTACGTAGTAAGTATTGTAACCTGCTCTGCACGATAACCGACGCTCAACATGTAGCGGAACAGCGCAACAACGAACCGAGCCTCCCTTCGTTCTCGAAGGCAAACGGTCTTGTTTGGCATTCTTTAGAAATCGCGGATAGATCCACAAACTGTGCCACGTGCGCAAACCCAACGTTACCGGTTTGGTATTCAGGTTCTAATCCCACGCGGGTAAATCTCCCAGCACCGATTTTTCCCCACTTGCTAAATTGTAATCGTAACGCCACCGATAGATATCTGCCAATTCCGTCCGACTGCGGCCTTGACGGTCTAGCGCAACATGAGGCACACCCAGACGCAGCAGCCTTGTAAACAGACTCTGATCAAAGTGTGCGTAGTTCTTGAGTGCTAGGGACTTGACCACTGGCGGAAGCTGCTTTGAGTCTCCCATGAGCACCACGCGTTTGAGGCAGGGTGATAAACTGCTCTTATGCGTCGTCGGCTTTATCTTCTTGGAGCAAGCAAGTAGCAGCGGTACAAAACTGTCCAGTTCGCTTACCTGTGCGGCCTCCTCCATGATGAGACTCCCAAAGTCAGTCCAAGACCCGTTAACTTGCGGTAGTTTAGCGCGGCGTGGGTGCACGTCATAGCCACAATACGAGCGTTGTGGATGAGGTACATATCACCTCGTTGACGAGCAGTCTGCAGCAACTCAAAAGGCTGCAAGCGATGAAGCTCTGCAAAATACGCTTCGATGTCCGTCGCAAATTGCCGCAGAGTTTCAACCTGGTCGGGTTCCGATCCTTTTCGCATCGCAAAAAACTCAGTCAATGCTACTACCTTGTCATCCTCCGAGGGTAACGCTGTGGCCCCGCAAGCCGCAACAAGATATTCCTTCATATGGAACTTGTAGAATATAAGCGCATTCTCGCACGAGTATGAAGCTGACCCTCCAGCAAGTCCCGCGTATTGTGCAGCGTCACGCTTCATAAGCCACTGCGCCATCAGTTCCACCTCGCCCAGCAAAGCTACTCTTCGCTCCAGCAAGAACGCAACGCGCCCATTGCGACTAAAGTCCGAATGAAAAGCGCCCTTACTTTTGTCGGCACCAGCGCCACCTTCATTGGCGAGCTGCGGCTGCCCCAACCGCACGATCTCAGCCTCGTGGATGACATCTTTGGCCAAGATTTTTGCGAAAAGTCATTCAGGGCTTGATTAGAGTGTGCAACAATCAGCATTTTCTCGCGCGCTGGAGTTGAGCGGTACAGGTTCAGCACCAGCTGCACAGCCACATCGGTCTTGCCGGTGCCAGGAGGGCCCACGACCAATGTGAGGCCATCACACATTCCCGTTCGTACTGCCCGCACCTGCGCCTTAGTGAAGCGGATAGGTGGCCCGCGCGGGTGAGAGGAAGGAGTTTTGCTCTTTTGGTGCGCTTGGATAACGCTTTTCCATCACGCACATCCTCGACATACGTAAATGGGGCCATCGCATCCTTGGGATCGAGCGGTTGAGTTTCGTCTTCAGCGTTCACTAGCTTTTCAGCACCACCAGTCTCTAACGCATGCTCTCCGTCTACCAGCAGATCACCCATAGGTACCACCACCTGCTTTTCAGCTCTAGCCTTGTAAATAGTCTTGTACAACGCAGCAGCCGGGTCGCCGTAGCCCAAAAAGAGGTCATGTAGCCACACTGGCAGTAGTTCTTCTGTATTAGAGTCATGGCACGCACCAGCAACTGTGTCCAAGATGGCCTTGAAATTGTTCTCGCGTGGCTTGCGTCGAACCAACACGTTCACGTGTTCGTATGCCTCAAGCTGCCCAGCTTCCAGGTCTTTTCTATATTGCATACCGTCAAATGCTAACGTGAACACACGCTTGCTGCCTTTGCCCACAGGGTTTTCGTCATTAATAGGCTTGCCAGCGGCGTCCACTACCCCACGATCTCTGCCGCTCGCACATACTGCACGCCAAAGTTCTCAGGAAAGGACCTCGTATTCTCATCCGTTGCGTGCTTATCAAAACCCATTAACTCGGCGCCTTCGTCGGCAGTGGCGCGCACCGTCACAAGAAATACCACCTCCTTCGCCTGATAGCAATCGAACTGCTTACGGTCATGACGACCAGATAGTTCCACCTCCAGCTGTGCTGTGACACACGCTGGAGAGGTTTGACCCAGTGCTGGTTTGGCCACCTTCACAATCTGAAGTTTACCAGCTAGTGGCACGGCGGTGCGAGAAAACCCTCGGAAAATGGAGTCATTTTCACCAGACGAACGCAGAGCGCGCACGGCATCCAGCTGCTTAACAGCCACTTCCAGGTCCCTGCGTATATCTTGTGCAGATTCTAGGCGAAGAAGCTCGTAGTTACGCTGCAGATAGTCGGCCAGATTAAGATATTGCAGTCCAAGTTTGCGTATCGCCAGAACGGGAAACAGGTTCGTCTCGTCAGCCCCGAACATATTATCTTCCGCTGCCTTGCCCTCTGATTCGTCGCCGTCTGACGTAGTCTTTGCGTTTTGTATCACATCCTTGTGGTCCAACATGTTATTCCAAATGTCCAACTCCGTTGGGAAAATGGGAGAGTTCGATGGGAGTGCGTAATGACCCCCACTGTTGCTGCTTGTAAGCGAGTACTCTTCCTTGAAAAAATCGATCAACTCGGCATCAGAAGTCGCATCAGCCTCAGCCTCATCAGCGAGTACCCCAACAGCGATGGCTAACGCCGTGAGGCGTTGGCGGTCGGCAGCTACAAGTCCAGTTAGCATTTCTGTAAAACTTGAAGGGTCCGCAATGTGCCCACAAGGGGCGATAGCCAGCTCGTCGAGCCGCGAGTTACGGAAAGACTGGAATGCATGCTGCTGTAATGACTGAATGCGGCGCATTTGTCGCTCACGGTACTCGCGTGGTGAGAGTGATTCGCCGGTGTGCGCATCAATGGGGAAGCACATGCAAACATTCAGCAACGCCAGCTGCTGGTTTAACGCTTGTCGGTCGTTAGCGCTCCGCCACTGCGACGCGTGCTGCACCAATGCACTGTTCCGCAACACTGAGCATACATGACGGCGGCACAACACTGTCAGGAGGAAGCGACGCGTAGGAAGCTGACTTAGCAGATCGATCAGCAGAGACAGGAACAACGCTACAAAACGTAGTCGTTGTGCTACCTCCTTCTTCGATACGTCGTCATCAACAGGAGCTTTCACTACCTGAAAGAACGCGTCCAGTCTCCGTACCAACGCTGTCTGCACTGGATTCGATGTATCCGTCGCTGCTTCAAGCTTGCGCCGCTTGTTTTTCTTAGTAGGCTGCTTCTTTTCTGCATTGGCCTCTGTAGCGTTCATAACACGATGCCAGTGTCGCTCAAGTTTCGGATATGCCAGGAACTCGAGTGCACGTTGCGTCGGAGACAGTGCTGTCCACAACGGCAGCGACGTGAGCTGCAGCACAGATGTCGCCACCTCTTGCACCTCCAGACTCTGGAAACACGTGATCAGGAACTGTGCGAGTGCTGTCTGCTCCTTGAGCGTCCACTTGGCGTCGTCCTCCATACTGTCCTCAGCTTCAGCCAGCAGTGTCCACAATGTCGTCATGAAGATTTTCCAGGCTTCACAGCCATCCTCTGTCTTTAGGAAGCCCCAGACACCATTTCCAGCGTCCGAACTTAATGAAACTTCGACGTCACCTCTCTCTCGCGCCTTGAAACTCACCAGCAGCAGCACAGACACCACCCAAGTCTTCTTCACGTGGTGGCGACAGTCGCGTACTGTGGAAACTACAGGCGCTAGCGGCCACAGAGCATTCTCTAAGAATTGCATGGCATCTAGATCCTGTAGACAGTGGATAGATGTTTCATCGTTGCTGTTGTGATCCAGAAGCGTTGTGTAAAGTGTTGATAGAGCATCGAGAGACTGAAGGCAACATTTAACAGCGTTATAAAAAGCGTTCAATGAAGTAATGAGATGGTTGAAGGATATACCTGTTTCGAGGGCTTTTGTTCCAAGACAATGTCGGCGAGTGTTTGAGCCGTGGGGGTGTCGTTGCCAGGGGATCCACGCGGTGCACGGCGGGGCATTTTTGGCTCGTTTGAACACCACTAAAAAAAAGTCTACACTATCTATATCTCTGAAGTAACATCGTTTTGACTTGACAGTAATGAGGTGCAGTAACGATGTGAAGTAACGCTTTCAGAGCCGGAGGAGCAAGTGCGAGCAGTGTCCAAGTGCTGCCCAAGAGCGTTTCGTCGCGGTGTGCACAAGACGTCGCTGCACCTTCAGTACATCGACACAGTCACTCCCTCTACCCTTGTACTGACAGTCACAACTGCCGCGACGGCTTGAAGCTCTCTACGAGGCGAGGTACAGCTCGCATTCGACAACAAACCACGGAAAGTATGCGCCACGTGACGACCGACGTCTTCTACACCACCAAACGCGAACGTGGACCGCCGACGTCGCTGCCATCGAGTTCTTCGTCACTTCAAACGTCTAATGGGGCCAGTCGCGACCTGCAAATTACAGGAGTGACCCGTAAAGACACCAGTTGGCAGTACCACATCGAAGTGCTGGACGTCCGTGCTTCGAGCATCAGTAGCGGCGCTTCCAGCGCTCTCGCAGGCCAACGGAACGAAGAGCCAGAGCCAGTAGATGAAGACCAAGTGTCGTCGTATCCAGAACTGCCGCCGATGGTGCGCTACACTGTCATGCGGCGGTACACAGACTTCCGTCATCTCTACAACTACCTGGTTGAAACTCATGGCGCGCCGCTGCGTGACGCGTTGCCAAAATTCCCAGACGGAGGCTGGATCTCGTATCTGCGTGGGGATGATCCGAGGCTGCTGCACCATCGACGTGAACGACTCCAGCGCTTCCTTCGTGCTGTTGACGCTCGTCCAGAACTTCGGTGGAGCGCTGCGTTCACGACGTTTCTACGTCCAGATGTGCAAAGTTTAGCACCAGGAAGCACTAGTGCGTCGCTGCCAAGCACGTACGAGAGCAACCGATCGTTTGCTGCCACTAGCAGCAGTAGTAGCGCCGAACTAGACGTTCCTCCACCTCCGCCTCTATCCGCCCCAGCGTCACTTCCACCTCAGCACAGTCAATACGACAGCTCCGATGCGAGCGCTGTGCCCCTGTGAGTGCAACAGGCGGATATGTGTCGTTGTCCCAGCTCAAATCGCCCGAGATCCGCTTTCGTAAGAAAATGACCCCAGGCAGCGCCGACGTGCGTGGCAACTTGAAACGTCGGCGACTGCATCTGCACAGCCAAGATGCGGATGACTTGGAAGCTGAGCAGCGGAAGCCCTCGGCTAAGAAGCAGCTCGCCATGGCTCTCAGCGGAGCGTTGGGTTTCAAGCGCTTTGTCGTGGGTGTTGGCAGTGGCGTCATCGGCACTCTCGGCCGGATAGGCGGCGAGCGAGCGGAATCTATTGACGCTGCAGAGTACCAAGATGATAGTGATAGTGATGTGGATGATGCTCGCAGTGGCACCGATGACGAGATACGTCGACGCAACGCTGACTTGCTCAAGATGCTATCTAGTGGAGGCAGTCAGACTGCGCCGCAATGAATGTGAGTGTTTCATGTGCATGAGAGAGCTGTAGCTCGCAGCACAAATGAGTAATGGATTGCCACGAGGCAGATAAATACTATTTAGCAAACCACGACAAGGATATACACAACTGGTGGCAACTGGATCGAGAAGCCATCAAGCAGAAATGGAGAGCTACCACTCGTTCTTGAGTACCCCTATATATTTCACCACTCGCAGCTACCCTCTCGGGTAAGGAAACAACCAAACAAGAAGACGCATACATGTACTGCGGTAGATAGAGGCACAAAGTTGCTTGCACATTACTTCAGGCAGTGGCTATGGCCCAGCTATTGTCCACAATAATCCAAGACTTTTGCTTAGAATGGCTCGTACTCGGTCCAGCCCATGCTCTGCAGGCTACCCGTAGCGATAGAGCCACGCAACAATGGCTTGATCTCGCAGCGGCGACGTTCCAGATGGGGAAGGAAGATGCGCACTTTCTGGTCTGATGGCAGCTTGATGTAGATAGCATCGTCCGTGATAGATGAAATGGTACCCGTATAGTTTTCGTGCACGAGCGGAGACTCGATAACCACTTCGTCTCCGTCTTCAAAAACGTATTTCCCACAGTGAAGTTTCCGTCGTTCGAGCTTGAAGGGTACTGCAGAAACAAAATTGTCGAAGCGTTAGCACAGTTTTCACCCGCAAAATATTGTACCTGTAAAGCACTCGACTACTGTAGCAGTGTATCCTACCATTTCCGCCGTTGGGCAAACGCTCGATTGAAGCCTTTGTCGTTTGTTTGCGGTCACCAACGATAGCTGCAATATCCGCAGTGATGTCGTCAAACGGTAAGCGTACCGCCTCTTCTGGGAGAAGATCGGACAGTTCCAATACTTCTGTTGCTTCATTCATCTTCCGTCGCTTGACCACAGGAGTTCCTTTGCGGTTGCAAGCGGTTCAGCCACTTCACCCTCCTCCACCTCAGCCTCGGTCGCTTTCTTACTCTCTTCCGTGTCTTCCTTGACAGCCGCGACAATCATAGAGGGCTTTATCGTTTTGTCACTTGTCGATTTGACTTGTTCGGGTTTCGTACCTTCTTTGGCAACCTTGGCTGTAGGTTCCAAAAGGGCCTTCATCTCCGTCTGAGCTTGACCATCACGGTGTCCGCCTTACCTATCAAATCAGCCTTGAGAACGTCCTTGCCATTCTGCCACAGATGATGGGCACGTTGCACCTCAAACGCATAGAGATCCTTTCCGTTCTTGAGCTGTAAGTTCTTGTGCAGCTCAGCCATCTGCAACAGTCGGTTGCGCTCTTCCTTAAAGGCGGCCACACGACGACAGAACTCGGCCAGTGTTCCGTCCTCCACCATGCGCTTCTTCTGCTCCAGCTCTTCCATCAACTGCTCCAGACGAGCGCGTCGTTGCTCCTCCGTCAGTTGCTCCAAGGCCAATGTGGTCGCTGAGGTGGACGATGTGGTGGACAAGTTGGACAGCGAGCGTTTGCGTCCGTCAGTGTCGTCCTCTTCGCCCTCTTCGTCCTCCGAGTGAGACGACTGACGCTCCTCATCGTTTATCCCCCTCGTCTTGCGCGTCTCCTCCGCTGCTTTGCGTCCCCTGCTGCGTCTTCGCTGGCGACGCTGCGGCGCGTCTTCAAGCTGACTGGCGTCTGTTTCGGTGCCGTCCGACGTCGAGTCGGCTGCAGAGCTGCGCGTCTCGCGGCTGCGGTGACTGCGCCGACGAGTGTTTGTAGCAGTGTCGCTGCTGTGCTCGTCCTCGGGCTCGCGAGACCGGTCGCGGCGGCTAGAACGCTGCATCGTAGTGACCGGACCTGCTCTTCTTCACTATTGGGTCGCCTGGTGCTGGGGTCGCACCTAGCAGTCACTTTTAAAATGGCTACGCGCACTTAGTAATGATTCTTGCTAATTTTTCTAATTGGATGATATTTCTAAGTAAATTGATTTCTAACATTTTCATTCGTTTCTAACACGGTATTTTTCTATTCGAACTTTTTTCTAAATTGGAAGTATGTTTCAAGAGAGACAAATTCACGCGCACCTAAGTTAAGTGCGTGCGAATTTTTCTTCTCTTTGAAATATAAAATCTGTTAAGTTCGCGCAGTTACCTTCGTTGAGCAATAATCTCGTTCCACTCCAGCCAAAAAAGTTATTCAATGAGATGGTTTCTGATGTTGTCGGTCGCACTTAGTCAGTGCGCACTTAACGAGCAATGCATTCGTGACAAGTATGTTGAAGCAATTCATCCGAGTGCAGCGACGGATCTCCGCTGGCGGCTGGCGGCTGGCATCGTGGTGAAGCACCAGGCATGCATTTCAAGTTAATATGCGTCGAGAAAAACGATGGAGACACCCGAGGGCTCAAAGCCGGACAAATTTGCAGAGGGAGGAAGTGCCAATCTCACAAAGACAGCTTTTGAAAAGAATGCGGACTATTTGATGGGGGCGGAGGGGTCCCAATGCGGTAAGAGAGAGATGATCGTGTAGCATATAAGCTTGGACTCACTTTTCTCATTTCATTTTGTAGTTATAACGGCGAGAATGCTGTTCGACGAGCAATACTTTGGAGCGAGGGTTGCAACGAAAAAAAGAAGTCGAGAAAGCGCTCGAAAACTTGACGCGCAAGGCTGTGGCGAGGAAAGTGGGGTATGCGACTGGGAAGCGGAAAGTAAAATTGAGTGTGATTTTCACCCAGCGATATCGGAACGGCGACCACACAGTTAAGTAGGGTGTGCTGACTGCTTCTCAGTGGTATCACTGCATCCACAAGGCCTTCTACGGGGTTTATGCTTGCTGCTATGCGCGGGGTCAATATATTCATAGAACTGGAGACGACGTTGGCTGAGCAGTTTGCCGTTTTGAACTCTCAATGCAAGAGACTTCTGGTCGTTTGCGGTGGTTGTCGTGCTGCATTTGGCCCAGGAAGACAGTCTCAGCAAGAGACAGATCAAAATCCAACGGGTGAAGATTTCGAATATGAAGAGTAAGAAGAAGGAGAAGAAGACGAAGGGAAAGGAGGAAGGCGCAACCTAATTCCCCACTGGCGTTTATGGTCGTGAATGCACTGCGGAAGCTCGCTCAAGATGACTAGCAAACGAGAAGCTGCCAAGTTCAGGGCCAGACAAACGCCACTCTCCGAGCGTTTGCTTGCAAGGACTTGAAGATTCGACGTTTGTAGTACGTCCAGTTACAGTTTGTTAGATACTCGGAGTAGGGCTGATGGGCATTGGTGGCCTTTCATTTTTGGTTGCAGCTTGCAGGACCCTGCAAGAAGCTGGTAGTCGAAGTTTTGGACCTTTTTGGATATAAAGGTAGCATTTGGAAAGAGATTTTTACACACACAGTGTTGTGCAAGAGCGTCTGACGAGCAATGTCGCCAGAGAAGGCTACTGCAAAGTAACGTAAGCACCTTTTAGTGGCAATCTGTCAGTAGCCATCCAGGGTGGGGTGTATATACCAGTAGTGACGTGTTTCATTTAACTAAGTTTCATTTGGCGAAGACCTTGCCGCTGAGGCTCATCAGCAGCCCTGGGTTCTCTAGCAGGAATATCTGCAGGTCGTGCTTTTGAATCATAAAGACCGACCCAGCAGCTGTGCATACCAGCGACGTTGTGTGTGTTGTGTCCTCGTCGGAGGTAAGGCGATCCACGTCTCCGATGAACCCGCCATGACTAAGCACCATTTCTTGTTGTGAGACACTGTTCTTACTGACTGCAGATGAGCCGTTCATAAGACTCAGGTCCATGGGGATAATGCGCTGAATGCCACAAGACAACCGACAAGTTAATACCGACATGCTTCGAAGTAGAAGAATGAGTAAATATGCAGAGACTCGCGCTTACATTTGCCGATTTCCGGTGGATCAATGAAATAGTTTGACTTGGCGACGAAGGCCTCGATCGCGTTCCACTTGCCGAAGCGTTTTTGTAGGCGAATTGCCGCGCGAGTTGCTGCCGTTTGGAATAGGTGCGAACTTGAGCACGAATTGCCCTTGTCCACGATGACGGCGCTTGAACACTTGTCGCCGATGTTCCAGATCACTTGTCCCTCGGTCACGTCGCGCGGACGTAAAATGATCTCGAGTGCTGTGCTTTGAGCCGTCGTCAACCGTCGAAAGACCTTATTACTCTCCATGAGGTCGTACGAAAAGTATAGCCGACTCTGTGCCAGCTGCTGGATACGCTCGAAGGCAGATGTACGTCGTAAGAACCAGTTGAAATCTAGTGCGTTAAACTCGAGTAGTGACAGCTTTGTGCTTGCCACCATCTCGTACGGTAGCGACCAGTTGGGGTTAGTAGCGACTGAAGGTCGAAGTAGTCGCCCGGACGATACTGCCTTGCCAGAGACAACATCGACAAACGACGGCGTGTGCTGTTATCACGACCGCGTGCTAACGGCTTGGGGACACTAATATCTTGTGGTAAAGGGTGAACTGCTACAATTACCGCCGGGTCGGGATGCTCCTGCTTGTACATTGCTTGTGCTTCGCCAACGATGATAATGTAGAACGTATCACCCACACTTCCCAACTTGTTCACGATGCTGCCCTTAGCGTACTCAACCTTACGTGCCATCTGAAGGATCTCGTAAGCGTGGTTAAGGTGAGCTCGGCGAAGAGGTCCACCTTTCGCACGAGGTCTAAGATTTCAAGTGCACCAGCATTCTCTGGTAGCCTGGGCACATCTAGAGTGATGGTATTGTGTACGCCCTCCGGTGCGCCGCGGAGCCCGCAGTTGTCAGGAGGTCTTTTGCTGCTGTGTGCACTACGTACACCTTTTTCGGATGCTTTCGTCCAGTGCCATAAGAGTCTTCAGTGGGGTGTGGATTGGTGGTACACCTGCTTCATGTAGAATGACATCACAATGCCAAGGAAGTGCAGCAGCTCCTGGGCCCTTGCAGCTGAGTACACCCTCGCTCTCCAGCTGAAGGATCCTCTCCACATCATTAAGATGGTCGCCAGAGAAAGCGATCTTCTTGTCTCCATACGTGACCTCAAAGCCTACACACGGGATTGAGTGCAGCGAGTAGAAGAAACGAAATTCGGCACCACGAATCTGGGTTGCGTCATTGATTCTCACAAGACGATGGTCAAGCACACGCTCAAGGAAGCTGGGCGCGAAGCCCGACAAAGCCAGTATTTACGCAAGAAAGATTGATAGATGGTGTCTGTCGTGATGAGTGCTACGCGGCCTTCCTGCAAAATCTTCTGGAATGTTCCAGCGTCATGATCGGCATGGCAGTGGGTTAGGATGACACCATCGATCATGAGCGCTGGAATGTTGTTCGCACTCAAAATGGACGACGAGAATGGCGGTGGATCAATCATGATACCGCGGTGATTGATCCATAGCACGTAGCCGGAGGTTTTGCCGTTCGGATCGAAACCGTGAGAATTACCAAGCACGGTCACGCCGAAAGCAGGCGGGTAAAGGAGTCAAGATGCGGGTTTAAATTACTGGCGGGTGGTGGTGGCAGGTCCACTGCGTCCTCAATTTCACGCTTCCGTGCGCACCGTCCACAATGGTGAAAAACCCGTCGCCCTTGCGAACGATGACCGATGGGGAATCACTCGGGGCTCAGGCTGTATAATCTTAGCTTCGCCATTGGCATCAAAGTGCGTAAAGGTTAGCAGCATGTCGAGAGTGATAAGAGTGTCCCCGAATTTGCGAAAGTATTCGAGTTCTTTTCGTAGATCGGGAATTTGGTCAGGCGGTGTCGCCTGGGGAAAGTCGCCACGCAAATCAAGTTCGACCGGCCCAAAGAGGGTTTCTTGAAAAACCTGGCGGATACGTGTCTCTACGTCTGCAGATGTCACGATGAGGTTCACACTGCCGCTTGAAGAAGAAGTTGCAATATGCGGAAATTCAAACTCGGCCACGTTCACGCCCATGTTGGCGCCTAGGGTCTTGGTGAAAGGTTCCGACGGTACGATGTAGTGTCGTGGAACTGGGGAGACCGAGTTTCATGGAGTCCTTGATAGTTTCTGGGGCATTCCGAGCTGCACGGGGCCGATGGACGTGCAGGCGATGACACCACCTCGAGGAAGCTTGATGGTCTCTAACGATGGCCCAGTACCTGAATCTGGGGGTTGTTCTCCCCTAGTATGTTTGTCGTCATGGCACTGGAAAGGAGACGCTAACAGAGATTTGTTTGGCGTCCACGGGTCTGCGTGGTGGGTAATGACGTTGGTGTGTTTACTACCTGCTTGGAGATGCACGTCGGTCTCTAAACCGTTCGATGCGCAGATGTCTGTGTCTTGTGTTCAATCGAAAACGCAGCAGTAATCTGTGTTGCGCTTGGTGGTGACGGGAGATATGTTTAGATGTCTGCGATGTCTGCAGCAGCATTCAAAAAAAAATAACGGAGACGGTCGAAACGGAGGTTTCCAGCCTTCTCGATGTGTGCACTAGACGTAAAAATATCGAGGTGCTATGCTGCGGTGAGGTGCAAACTCGAGCTGCTGCGTCCCATGGGTGATTTAGCTTGGGGCTTTAATCTGGGCAGGCAAAAACCGAAGGAGTTCGATATGAGCCTTGTCAAAAGAGTAAATGGTGTGCGTTTAATTGCACGTCACTAAGGTGTCAAGGCGTATCCATCCATTGGTGCCACATTGCGTCAATAGTTGCCTTTGGTGTCTGATTCCATCTGATTCGAAGCAGTTGATACCAAGAGGAAATGAAGCGTCAGGGATGCCCCCATGATGCTCGAAGCGCAAGAAGAGGCGAGGCCGACGCAAGTCGAAGGCAGAACGACTAGCAAGAACAGACGTAGCGGATCGCTCTCCTGATGATCTCGAAAGACTGTTAGCTAGCAACTCCAGTCGTGATTGGGATGCAGCCCAAAGTCTCGCACAGCGAATGAACTCGAAAGAAGCTCGCAGTGCTGTGGTTCAAGGGATTCTAGAGCGACACCACGCCCCTCGAGCTGCAGCTCATTACACCAAGCGACTAAACCTCCAGAGAGACGAACTATTGGCTATGATTTCTTCAATTCCGAAGCTGTCGCCACTCGCCACGGCTCAATTCCTGGTGGAATTGGACGGCCAAATTCTGTCGACCAACGAGCGACTGCGACACTTTCTGTGGCCGTGGCTGCTGCAATCTGCAGAGAAGCAGAAGGAAGATAGAGCGGCACTAAGAGCTGCTGCACATTTGATGCTTCATCCTACAGCCTCAGATGAAGACGTCGTAACGAGCGCCAAACTGCAGGACAAGAACGAGAGAGGACGGAGATTGCAAAGAGCGTTGGTGACGCAGTGTCTGCAGACAGGAAAGCTTCTATATCTTGTACCAACTCATGCTCGAGCTTTCCGGTCGCAGATGAAGAAGTTGTGGACGTCTACAGAACCTACTGCAGACACAAATGAAGAGGATTTGGATACTAACCAAGAATGGCGGGCGGAAAAGAAGCGTCGGCTACAAGTGGCCAGTCATATCCAGAACGTACTTCGTTTGCTGTGGCCCGATGCTCGTGTGCTGCTTTTCGGCTCGTCCGCAACAGGTTTGTTGCCTGTCCATGACGAAGTTGGCAGTGAATCGGCAGACGTAGATCTCTGTGTACTGCTGCCGTCTGCGCTACACTTCCGACAGGAGACAGCACCTTTGATCACGGAAGTTAAAGAGCATTTGGCTCTCTATATTTTGCCCGACACCCAAGAATCTGAGTTAGATGTGACTGCTGTGACTGCTGTGACGCGAGCACGTGTTCCTATTGTACACTTCCGTGATCCAACCACGAGCCTTCCGTGCGACCTATGCGTGAACAATATCCCTGCGCTTTGGAATACGCAGCTGCTGCGATGGCTGTTGTATGGGGGGAACTGTCAGTGCCCATGAACAAATTCAACTTAAACATGTACGGCATCTCTGCAAATGGGTTCGCAAATGGCGCCGCTCCAAGAAGCGAGCTGTCGGCTGTGCGTTGAGTTCATACGGACTCATGCTGCTGGTGCTTTACTATCTACAACGGTGGGCCTGCTGCCTGTGCTAGACTGCAGCGCGTACGTTGTAGAAAGCAGGTCTACTCTAGAATGCCTCACCGAGCATGACATCGACGAGCGTCTTGACGCTATTGACAAGAACTTCGTATCTGTCAATGAGCATCCCAAGCATGTGCACGACTGGCGAGTACTGCGGCGTGGATTCTTCCGTTTCTTCACTTGCGAGTTTGACTACGACCAAACTGTCGTAAGTCTGCGCACGACGGATGTCGTTTCGAAGGCCAGCAAAGGTTGGGCACAGCAGAGCAGCCCCCGACTCAGTGTGGAGGACCCCGTCGAAATTGGCCGCGATCTAGGGGATTATGCTCCCGCCGAGCACTTGGTCGCCTGCGCTGTGCATTTGCTCATGTCTGTGTGGTGTTGGCTGATAAGGAGGAGGAGGAGGAAGAAGCGAAATTGGGGGTCGAATGTTTTAGCAGAAGCGAAAAGCAGAGCGTGGAGACGGAACTGTTGGCTTCATGGGCGTACGAGGACGAAGAAGACCAGGATGCTCACGAGCAGCAAGCTGAAGGAGTGAGTCATGGGAAGGTGGGCATCGCAGCGATAAACTAATTTTACATAAAATGGAGGGTCATCATGCATGACAAGTGCAGGAAAAAACACAACCCCACTCACAAGAGGCTTGTTCCTTCGTGTTGGCTCAATGACCGGGACAAATGGAGATGACATCAGTACCCGCGGTGACAGTGAACCTGTGCACTCTACTGGTAACCATAACAGCGCACGAGAAGCGCGCGAGGCAGAGCGTCGTGTGAAACTGCAGCACTTCCTGGTCCTGCGCGCGTTTAATCTGCGTCGTCCAAAGGAGACTCTACACGATCAATTCCAGTTTCTCAAGAAGCAGGTGGAAAGCAGTGACTCAAGGAAAAATGTGTACATTTTAGAGCTGGACGAATTGTGTGCCTACTTGTCCATCCCGCCGTATCGACGACTTGTGCTTATACAGGTGTTCGGCTTAGCCCCACACCAGACACGTCTGGGATTCGATGACTTTGTGCGTTTTTGCAGTCAGCAGCAGTTCAAGCCGCGCGGAAGGAGCGGCAGCAGGACGAAGGGGTCTTCCGATTCCGCCACCTCGTTCAGCCAGACGATTTCAGCTGAGCAAGGTGGTTGTTCCATTCGACCCGTTGCGTATGCATCAGGCGGTAGCACATGCTCCGCCAGCCCCGGACTCTGGAAGAAACGGGAGATAACCATCCAGGAGCGTATCACCGAGTACACCAAGATCGACGAAAGGGCCAACCACAGCGCCTCGTTGAGAAAGAGCGCCACCAAACCGAAGTGATGCATATGGAGTCGCTTGACGGCGAATTTGCACACCGCGAGATCACGCAGTTCGAGCAAACGGAGCATTTGAATGACGAAATGGTACACTTAGATCACGGGCGCGAGGAGTTTCTCCACCTCAAATCTCGGCATGATGAGATTTCACGGTTCGAGTCATCCGTCCCGGCAGGAGGATCAGGCTCCGGCGGTGGAGGTCGCCCCGAAGAGTGCGAACAGCAGCCACCGTCGCCAACTATTAAACGAGACCCTTCTGCAGGTTGCAGTGGCTTTGATAATATTGCCAACGAAGACGATGAAGAGGCAGCGTCGCACGCAGAAGCTGCTGGCCAAAACCAGCAAGTTACTGAGGAGGTCGCACAGCAGACTTAAGCGTGTACACGGTACAGTTTTACACCGAACATCAATATTCTATTATCCCAATTAGCACATACAGAAAATGTAAGGAGTGGTTGCCGTTCTGACCAAGGAGCTAGTTGTCACTGCTAAAATTGCTATCGCTGCTGTTGTTGCTAAGCGAATAGATGGAGCACTTCACCGGTGTGACGCACCCGCTGCCATTCGTGCTGTCTGGTGTCGAGCTCTCAGTACTTCCACCACTCTTGCTCACTACCGAGCGACTAATCTCCTTGATCTCGTTTTGCTCTGCATAAGCTATCGAACCAGTCACGTAGTCAACAAGTTCTTGACAGGTAAGGCCCTCGTGCGAAACGATCTTCAGTGGTGCGACTTCAAGTTGTCTTTCCGGGTCAGAGTTGAGTGGGTCTTGGTCCGCCCCAGGAGAAACAGAGATTTCAACGCGGAAGCGTTGTGGGTCGTCAAGCGGGTACTGAACACGTTCGAAGACACGAACCGCGAAATGAGTCATGTAACACAACTCAGGAATGTCTTCGACCCACTTTCTCGCTTCTTCGCCAATGGGACTCTTGATCGGGCATTCTCTTCGGCCGTAACGCAGGACGTTCAACAGCGAATGCAGATGGGACTCGCTTGTGAAATAGAGGCGGGTTCGTACAGAGCGATGCGTGGACTTTACATTCTTGGCATAGGATGCATCCAAGCGATGTGTGTTATGATCCTTCAGAACGTCGGGACCAAGGCCACGGGCCAAATCCAAATCGGTATTAATCTTCGACAGCAGCGTGCGGCACATAGCGGAACCAATAAAATCTTCTCGTCCACATTTATGCCATACTCCTGCGGCACGAGTGCATGCGACAACGAACTTGAAATCTCCAGTAGCTCGCGCACATCAGTCAAGTTTAAGTGCGCGTTGTGCACTGCGTCATACCGGATGCAGTCGTGGATGTCCGGGATCTTGGACAGATCATATGTGTCACGTTTTTTCACATAGAAATCTCGGTACAGCTTTGCCCAACGCTCGCGCATCACCTCAAGCGTCTCACGGCCACAGGGCTCTGGATACTTGATTTCAGCAGGCGGTAGCGCTTCCTGCGATCGCGTTTTAATTAGGCCCACGCTACTGTTGGCAGCGTCGCTGGGGATGGCACTGTACTCGCTATGCTTCTTTCGAGGAGTGTACGAGTGCACGTGTCGGCTTTGGGGTGACTCAATTCGTTAACACTAGCCGAGCGCCCCATGGAAGGTGGTACCAAGCGCCCAGCAGTGGCCTTCTTTTGTTGCCATCGATCTATCTCGGACCGGTACTGCGCTTTCTCCTGAAGCATACGCGTCAGCTGTTCTTTGAGGGAGCGAAGCAACTTGTGCATGATGCCCATCTTCTTAATGGGCTGGTCAACCTTGGTCAGTGCAAGCGCCACAGAACGGATGAGCCGCGAGTTGGAGTCTATCAATTGACTGCAGTGATCTTCGCGGTGAATAATTTTTGTAGGCGTTGCTTCACACGCATGATAATTTCCTGGGCTGATGACCCAGACTGGTCCAGCATGGAGTCTGCATCCTTGGATTTCAACACGAGGCCTACGAGGATCGGGATGATGTCTCCTTCGAGCTCCAGCAGTCCTTTCGCGAACGACGCTGCCGTTTTCTGAACACGACCTTCATCACTCGTGTAAATTTTCAGGTCATGTCTAAATGTCGAATGTAGGCGTGTTAAGCCCCCGCACCACCGGGGTACATCATGCGACGGAACTTTTGGCCAAGATGCTCTGCCTGCTCCTCACCTGTGTGGGTCAGGTCGCCTCCCCATTTAATGATCAGCAGTAGCTTGCTCACTCTGCGTGCCACTGGCTGCTTTCCACACTCCGTAGCAGCACCTTCTACTGGCACAGTAACAAACTCCTTAGGCTTCAACTGCACCTTGCGATTAATGCCTACGAGTTGCCAACGCTGTAGCACGTCACGAAGTGTGCGATATCCCTTGACACGGTCCGTTCCGTCCTCACCAAACTTGACCTCACGCTGCTCCAGAAACTCCATGAAATCTGGGTCACGAGAATCGTACCTTTGTAGTAGTTTATCGCTCACCTGAAGTAGCCGTTCCAGGTTGGCTACTGCTTTAATCTTCAGGTCCATTTTCTTTTTCTTTTGGAGTCCTTACCATCTCCATTCTCCTGTTCAGCTTCACGCAGGCGATCCTCGTAAAACTTGAGAAATGCTGGGTGGCAGACATTCATCTTCATTTTCTGCTTGGGTGTACGATCCCCATGTCGGATCACCGCTAGCACGCAACGCAGTTCCTCTTCGTGGTACGGGGTGTTTTCGATCCTGCCATCTTTCTTCACTCCATCGTCCACCTCTGCCTCGGTATCTCCAAATGAGGATAGGGATCCAAGCGAGGATTGGGTGTTCATGTGAACCGTCGGAGGTTCCGAAAGCTCTGTATTCGCTGGTGGATCGTCGGGGGCGAAGCGGAAGGTGACTGAGTTGAAAGCAGTGCTGTCTGAACCAAAGGCCTCGCCAGCCTTCGCGCCACCGGTCAGCGCCTGCTCTAAATATTGGCTCAGCAAGATCGCACAGTCATCGTAGTACTTTTCTGAATTCTTGACGAAGCTCCAGCCGTTGACGTCGCACACGTACGAGGCGTCGCGCACCCTCAAGATGTCAAAACCACAGATGGTCTGTCCAAAGGCTCGACAGATGCGGTAGGCTATATGCTTTTCATCTCTGGACAAGATCACCGGGTATCGAACTTCCTTACTGTCAGCATCTCGCACCACTCGCCCATCTAGCACGGGCGATTTGCGCGCTTCCGCATGAGCATAGTGCGGTCCCACAGTATACACCTTGACGTCTGTTCCTTGTGTGGATAGAAATTCCTCGTACACATAGGAGCCCCCTCTTCTCACTGTGTTGATCTGCGAGTCATATTCACTGGATCTGTTGCCGATCTTCCGGAAGAGTCGCTTGCAGCCTCCTCCTGCACTCATGGGGTAGTAGATGTTGATGTTGTGATCCTCTCCGTCCACTGGTTTTTCCACAAAAGGCTTGTTGATACGGACACCATCTACCTGAATAAAGTCTTCCCCTCTACCACCTCCGGGGCTTCACTGCCTCCATAACCATCACGATTAACGAAGACATGACGTGGCGTAGGAATTCCCTGCTCTTGGAGGATGCGGTAGACCTCACGTCGGTCTTGTAAGAGATACTGTGGATCCAGATCGTTGACTACGACTGGCTGGCGTAGATCCACGTAATCCTGAGCCTTCTGCAGTGGGAAACCCGTTGAGAAGAAGGAGATGAGAGCGTCACAACGAGGCCAATCTTGTACTGGGAGTTGAGAATCGTGTCGTCCCCAAAGAACTCAACGCGGAAGAGCTCGGGCGGAAGTCTCCCCAGGATCTCCATCATGGGTCCGGAGCGAGATTTTCGGTCCATGACACATATTCCCATCGTGTACCTGGCGTCAGGCGCGTCGAACGGCGTCATGTTGGGCGCCGGAGCACCATCAGGAGCGGACACGGAGTTCAGCGACGTCATTGCGGAAATGGACGAGTGGGATTGGTGGGAAATGATTTTTATCCGTTTTTGATTGGTGGAAAAAGAAAAGGCGACGGTTTGGTGGAGGAGGTGCATTGGGAGGGGTGATTCGTCATGGCTACATCCAGGATCGTCATACCGGTTGTACATGCAGCTCTTGCTACAACTCTCTATGTATAGTCCCCCGTCATGCCTAATATTTATAGGCTTTATCTATTGCTGCACTGCTTCTTGTCTATTGTGACTAGACTACTTTTGTCTGGAGGCACTACACCAAGAACAACACGAGCCACTCACGCGGACTCGTGACTTCCTTCGGTCTAGACGATCGGCAATGAAAGGATCGGTGCTAAAGCGCCCACCTAACTCCAATGCGAAGAAGAAGAAGAAGGACACGACGAAACTCTGTATGTCTCCACCCAAAATATCATTCAGAGACCCCATCGGACACGAACTGCCCGCGTCGCTGCAGAACTTCCGCTGGAATGCAGACAAAGTGGAGCGCAAACTACAAGAAAAAATTCAGGAGAAGACACAGATCGCTGGCAATTTCGTGTACCAGCAGGCCTATCGACTACTTGAAGGAAATCGAGGTGAGGGCATTGACTTTCCTAGTTTTCGAGAACAGCTGCGCGTCAAGTTCGGCATTATCCTGGACGACAGTGAGCTGCAGTTGCTCTTTGACAAATATGATGAAGACGGTAACGGCACGATTGATCTCCAGGAATTTATTCGGCGCGTTCTTCCCCCGACTACAACTACGGACGTCAATGGTTTGAGGTCAGCCAGTTGGAAGGTGAGGAGAGGGTTACACGCCTCAAGAATGAAGCACGTCACGAGTTTCTGGCTTGCCAGGGATTAGTGAGCGAACATGAAGTGAGCAATACAGGAGACACTTCCCACTGGACCATTGAAACGCTAAAGAAGCAGATCCAGGCCAAAGTTGTGCAGAAAACTCCCAGCGGCGAGGATCAATACCGCCGCGCCTTCAAGATGCTTCGCTCCGGTAGAGATCAAGGCATTATGATGAATGGACTCCAGTTTAACCTCAAGACAAAATTTGGCATCTACGCGAGTGACGAGCAAATGCGGCAACTTTTCTCTTTGTGCGATCAGGACGGCAACGGTCAAATCGATTTAAAGGAGTTTTTGCAGTTCGTGGATCCGCCAGCGTATCCAAAAAACAGCAGAGTCCCCAAAGGGATCTGGACTCGGGGCGACAGCGAAGATGACGACGATGACGATGACTGGTTGAACGAGAGAAATGAGTTGGAGGCGTTTGCGGAAGCTGGAGTTATTCTGAGGGGATCACATCCATCGTCAGCTAGAGCCCCACCCAGTTATCGAGGCTCCGTGGTCTCAGCATCTTCTGTCTACTCGGAAGGCAGCAATTATACGCCGACTCGGACTAGAAAAGAGCGTCCGAAGACGGCTGATCCTCGTAAGACATACATGTTGCAGCAGCGACGGGAGATGATGGAGCAGCAGCGGCGGGAGTCGATGGAGCAGCAGCGGATGACGAATGTCACATGCCAAAATTGCCAGCCAATGTGCTCAATGTCTATGAGCGACATTCACGTCGCCAACATAGAGGCGCTGTCTCTCGCAGAGGGGCAATATGAAAATTGTGCGCGGCTGCCTCATCACTACACTTCTGGACAGAGTAGGCAACGAGGTAGCGTGGGCTCACAGAGTGAGATGGATACAACGAGCATTGCAGAGCGCAATGACGGAGGCTATATTTCTCGCCCGCGGAGTGCTGGCAGTGTGCGCTCGTACGCTTCATCTTATGTCGGCAGCGTCAGCTCCAGTATGAAAGGTGCAGCGTATATGAAGCGGCCTTCCACAGCACAGTCACTTCGACAAAAATGTATGGAATCCCGAGGAGTATCCCCGATGGCAGCAGAAGCCCACGCAAATGCTCAAATGAAGAAACGAGTATCAATAGGGATCACGCAAGTCGGTACAGGACATAAACCACAACGGATTCGTCGTGTAATACCCCGAGACGCGGAACGGCGTCATTCGTATTCCGAGGTGTCCCCAGGTAACAGTGGCGGCATCTGCTCGTGCTCTTGTTGTCTCTCGTCCGCGAGCGATGACGAGGGCTGCCAAGTGCCACGAATCGTCCACGTTCATGCCAAGCAGTACAACTCGAGGCCGTATACCAGTACACCTGAGGGCCGGCTACGCTATCGCAGCAAGACCTAGTCGCCTATTACTGCTTGGCATTAGGTTAGACAGATTAACTCAACTTCATAGTGTCTTGCAAACGTGTGTGACGACACCGTAACTCGCTTCAGGCCATGACACGCGTGTTAGCACTGCAATGGCCAGACAAAAGTCCACTTTTCATGGCAAAGATTATTATATTAGACTCATGTTAACGTCACAGTCACTCTATCCCAGTTGTTGGCACAATACTGATTGGAACTCGTCTCGCCCCACGCCCAACTTCTTTCGCTGGATCATGCTGAATATTGGTGGTAAATTTATTGATCATGGTGGGGTTGTGATATGGAGAAAAGCTCGGAAGACTTCTCTCTCATGGAGCCGTCTCTCGGTTCTTTCTGGTTTGCGCATTGTTTACATATAGGACGTCATTCTTGCGGCGTTCGACCGCGCAGTCGTCCACAGTAGTTAGGTACCTTAAAACACCAGCTGGTTCACATTCTCCGTGAATTCAGTAACGCGCTCGTCCTC
>VKKV01000534.1:0-89489 GCA_008080845.1 Phytophthora kernoviae | reverse complement strand
AACAACTTAGAAACGGATGAACCCATTTCAGTGTCATGATTACCGTCTTGCAGATTCTCATTACATTTTCTCTTGAACTAAAATGCCCAAGAAAGCGCTGAGTAGAGAGAGGTGTTGGCGAGATACTCGTTGGTGTTTGACGACATCACATACAAGAGGGCCCACCGAAGGGGCAATCTCCAGTCGGGTGAAGCTTGCCGACGTGACAAGACCCTAGGCTTCGGTGATCCGAAGGAAGTGCTGCGAGTGATTGTAATGCAACCAGAGGGTAAGGCGGAGCGCTTACTTTGGACGTCTATGAGGAAGGCGATTCGTTCAGAGATTCTTTTTTCGTCGCAACGAGATGTCTGCTCAACCAGGATGCAGTTAGAAATGATTCGAAGATAGAAATCATTTCTATTTTGACGACTGACGTGGCCAATATGATGACGGTCTCCCTCCGAGGGTCGGAGGCGGTCGTGTTGCTGCATCTCGTCGCGAAGCTACTGCTGATCTTCGGACTTACTGTCGGTATTGCATCAGGGCTTTGCATTTTGCTGGTGCGTCGAGTTCGCGCTCATGACGCTGCGTTGGGACTGGCCACGTCCAAACTAGACGCTCTGTCGCTACGAAATCTCTCGTCGCTCCAAGAGCTCCAACGCTCCCACGAGACTTTTTTGCACGTGTTTGCAGTGCAATTCCCATTGGCTTTGGCCTGCTTCGCATACATCTACGTACTCAAGCAGGTACAGTACGCCTTCTGACAGAGGTTAGAAATTATATGACAATTAACTGAAATTGTGCTGTGCTAGACGTTCGCCATCCCTGGGTCGGCGCTGCTTAATGTGTTTGCTGGTGCAGTTCTACCGCTGTCATTGGCTTTCCCGTTAGTATGTATTTTGACAGCGTGTGGAGCGTCCTGCTGCTTTTTGCTGTCGAAATCGCTGGCTTCTGAGGATATTGTGTTCAGTTTGAGTGAACGACTGCTACCGGGTAAACTGCATGCACTACGGCAAAAGATCGAAGATGCTCGAGAACGTGGGCAGTTGCCATTCTTGCTGCTCTTCTTGAGGGTTTTCCCGTTCACGCCCAATTGGTTCTTGAACATGGCAAGTCCGTGGCTCCAAGTCCCATTGAAGTTGTTCGCGCCGTCAGTGGCGGTTGGTTTGCTGCCGTACAATTTCGTGACGGTGCATGCTGGCGCCATGTTGTCTTCGCTGCGAAGTACAAGTGACCTGCTGGATCCGCGAACCATGGTTGTGCTGATTTTGCTGGCAATCGGTATGCTAATCCCTGCGCTGCTCAAGAAGAAAGCCAAGGGCAGAGAGACCAGAGAAAATGCTGAGAGCAACGCACAATCTGTACCAGAGAGCAGCAGCAAGAAGACAGATTGACCAAGTAGAGACACCGGGAGGAGCACTGTTGTGTTTGTCTGTATTTAGTGTGCAGGCGGGTCTTTTCCTCGTTAGGTGCTATTGTACTCCCTGGCACTGCAATATATCGTCAATGTTATCCTCTTCGACCAAGTCTACACTAAGGCTATTTCTCCAGCCTTTGCTTGACCTGTTGCTGCTGCTTCTGGTTCTTTTGCAGCTTCCTCTCCATCCTTGGGTAGAGATATTTGCTCTTCTTGGCCACTTGAACAGTCTGGGTGAAGGTTACTGTCGAACGCCTGAATGCATTGTCGGATCTGATCAGCTGCTGTGATACAACACTCAAGCTGGAGCGAAGCTAAATTTTCCGCATCAATCCCAACTTGTGGTAACAAGCGCAGTCGCGAGGCCACATCTGTAATACCAAGCAGTAGCTCTCGAATCTGTGCCGTCAACCCTAAACCGGTCTCTGCGGTGCTTGTGTCGGATACTCGACCGCTGGAAGGACTGTCGATCGTGTTAGTAGACGCTATGGCCGGCGTCGGTGATGACACCAATGCCAATGGTGCCGATAAAGCCACTTCGCCCAGCACTTCATTGATCTCTTCATGTAACTGCCTCTGAAATTCTGGCGAATTCTCTGCGTCCACATGTAGAAACGAACGCACCCGATCTCGAATAGATGCAGTCACATTTTCACGTACAACCCAGGTGCGACCTGGCAGGGAACTTGAAGCCAGCATCGTCTCGATCTCATTAGCGACGTCTTCATCATGCCGCTTCGCTGCGTCAGCCCGTTCTTGAAAAGCATCCAAGGGGTTGGGGGCGTAGGAGCTACCAACAGCTTTGACGGTGGCACTAGATTCGCACGAGCAAAGCAATTCACTAATAAATCTTCAGGCACCTTGCTCCACGCCTGGGTCAGCAGCCGAGCAGCATCCAGTAACGTGGCTGCATGTCCAAAGTGCACGCCGCTGCCATTCCTACCATCACTTGTTTCAGCCCTCCGTAGCGCTGCCTTCACCTCTTTCGGCGCGTCATGAAAGAAAGCGCGCTCCGTACCAGCAAATATTTGTACCGAGCCTTGAGGGAAGCTAGCACACCCATCTCCAACGGTTTAGTCCACCACGCTTTTGGGTTCATTACCGCCATTCGAGCCCGCATAAACTCCGTTGACGGCTGCATTAGTTGTTGTTGTGGTGGTGGTGGTAGGAACACTGCCTGAACACCATTCTGCTCAAAATCCCCTTGGTGTCCAGGCCGTGTGCCATCCACGACAAGCAAAACCGGTCTGCTTGTCCGCTCGCGCACAAATGGCAGGAAGACAGTATCAAACCAACGACCGAACGTGGCTCGGTCCAACCAAGCTCTCGGTTGCGTCAAGTACGGCAACGGGAAGTTTGGCCTCGTGCTACTACCATTTTCAGGAGGCCACTCCTCCTTCCCTACCATGCAGATCGGCGAGGCCAATCGCCCTGTTGAGTTGCAACACACCACTAACGTCACTCGATTCCTCAAGATCATTTCAGCACAAGCACCATTTGTACCAGCCTGCTCCGCTCCACTCATCGTCTCTCTGTTCTCAGAATCCCCAAGATCTCCCTTTTCTCTGACCTTGTGCCGGCATCCTGCGTTTCCCCAGCTTCATATTCTGTTGCTGTTCTCACTGTCTCTGTCTCAAAAGGCAATGCATCATAAAACAACGTGGTCTCATCCACTGTAAAGACACACTCGGGGTCGTACTGCTCCATTCTGGCGTGCAGCTCCGCCAGGCTTTTGGTCTCTCTCCTTCCTTCTCCTTCCTCCTTTGCTGCACCCACAAAAGCTGTCCTGACTCCATATCTCCTGCAGAATTTGTCGTACCAGCCCCAAGATGCTTTAAACTCCGTCGGACTGATCCCCATGGCTCTGGCCAACAGTTTGGCCTTGTCAATCACCACAGAGGGTGAAATTTCCGTCTTGGCTCTTTGCCTGGCGTCAATCCAAGCAGTTAAAGCCTTCTCCAGCTCTGGAAATCGAGGGGTAGGCCGCCGGAAGGCTATATTTCGACGTCCTAAAGCTGCGGACGTCGTACGGGCCTCGATATCGGCTGAAGACGCCACGACGCGACGGATTGTCTTCTCGTCGACGTTGAATTCGCGCGCCAATTGGCGAAGAGAGACGGGAGGGAGGCAGTTTGACGGCGTCGGATGATCTCGAGTCGTTGGAGGTCGTTGAGACGGGGCCCAGAGCCGCGTTTCCTCTTGGTAGTTCCATTAACTTGCGCCATGATTGAACAATGGCGGATACTTCATTTTAGTGACATATAGTGAATTGAAGTGATTCAAAAGTGTGACTATTTGTTTTTAACAGAAAGTATTGGATTTTGAGAGAAGTGCGACAATGGCACCAGGTAAATAAAAGGCTTCGTATCGCCATGTATTGGTGAGCATATTACTGACATACGTATTGATCACAGGAGGTCGAGTGCGTAAGGAGCTGGAGGAGTGCCAGAAAGACTCGGAGCTATCGGGCGTCACGGCTGTGCCAGTCACCGCCGCGTCTGTCTCGGATCTGCGAGGTTCGCGGCCTTAAAGACTAAATAACATAATAAACTTCTACAATAGATAGTTGACAGTTGAGATACTGTTGCAGGCACAATACAAGGACCCCCAGGGACACCCTACGAAGGCGGCGTGTTCGACTTGGAGATCGTTATCCCTCCCAAGTATGCTGCTAACTTTCTTACAGTGAAATATTGGGGTTGATATTCCCTTCCACATTATACAGCAATATACTAATTGATTCTCTATTGCATAGATACCCGTTCGAACCGCCTCAGGTGCGCTTCATCACCAAGATCTGGCACCCCAATATTTCGTCCCAGACAGGCGCCATTTGTCTTGTACGAACTACTCTACTGGATGCTTTGTATTGTAGTGTGCATTTTGGCATTGAAGCTGATTGCTGGTTTGCTGTGTGACTGTGTGGCTGTGCTCAGGATATCCTGAAGGATCAATGGTCTCCTGCTTTGACGATCAAGACGGCGTTGCTGTCGATTCAAGCTCTGCTGTCAGCGGCTGAGCCTACGGACCCACAGGACGCGGAAGTCGCCAAGATGTACCTCCACGATCAAGAGCAGTTCCTCAATACTGCACGCTTCTGGACCGAGTCGTACGCGAAGCAGACGGATACAGGATCAGACGCGGCGATCTCCAGGCTCATTGATATGGGCTTCCCAGCTGTACGCGCTTCACTGATTTCTGACTGCTGTGCTACTCTACTGTGGTAATTGTGCTGGTGTGACGTGTGTGTTACTTGCTTCGTGAATAATCAGGACCAAGCCAAGAGTGCGCTGCTAGCATGCAATGGCGACGAGAACGCCGCGATTGAGAAGCTGGTTAGCAGTATGTAGCTCTGATAGTTATGCACTCTGGCTTTACCCCAGGTATGGCTTGCTGAATGTACAGATCACTTGCCTGCTATCCGTCGGCCTACATTGTTTATCTACGCGGTTAAAACTCGCTCACATGGCGCTATGAATTCCCATGCCGGATCTTTATTTCTTTTAGACTTGGGTTTCGCCTGCGTGGTGCGACTCACAGTCTTCGCGGTAACCTTCTCATCGAGCTTCTTCTTGAGCATTTTGCGCTTATCACCCGTCAGCTTCTTCTTCGAAGGATCGTTGGATCGTGTCATTTGCTGCTGGAATGCCGCGCGCTCAAATTTACGCACGGCATCACCACAGCCATGCACCTCGGGCAGCGCGTGGTCGTAGCAGAACTTGAGCTTGCAAAACTTGCACACGCTACCCAGCATCGAAGTGCTCTTTCGGCAGCGTGCTGAGCCCTGAAATGCGCAATTCGAACTCTTGCTTGCCTGACGAGTGAGAAACTCCAGCTCGTCCTCGCCCTCTTGCACATCGTCCACCGGGGCCGTGCCACCAGTTTTTGCTTGGGACTTTTTCTTCTTACTCTTCTTCTTGTTTTTTTTCGGATGACGCTGGCACCGGAGGAGGCTGAGGCTGTCGAGCTAGTCGACTGAGGTGCAGGTCTTTTAAAAGCGAGTTAGTAGTCTGGAGATCAGTACCATCGCCCGGGCCTGGCTGCTTCTCGTCGTCGTTTTCCTCAAGGCAACCATTTTCCTGCTCATCAGCTGAGCTGTCACTGTCCGAGTCCATCAGCTGGAAAACACTCTTTTTCGCCGCAGGTTTGTCTTCCAATTCGTCATCAGCACTTTTGTTGTCGACTGTGTTTACGTTCGTCTTTGGTCCGACTACGTGTGGCTTCTTTTCATTCACCACAGGTTCATCTTTTGGTGTGATTGCAATGACATCGGGTTTGGGGATAGATTTCGTTTGAACCTCCACCTTGGGTTTCTGCGGCTGTTTGTACTTTTTGCTCTTCGCATCGTCGGTCTTCGGTGTAGGCTTTGACGAAGTTACATTTGAGGCCGCAGTAGTACCATCTGCTGGTTTAGTTCTGCTTGTCGTTGAGCTAAGTGACAACATCAGTGCTTCATCTACCGCTCCCTCGACCACATCTTCATCAAGATACTCCTGGGCACTTCGATACTCACCAAACTTCTCAAAGTGCTTTACCAGAACACCCAAAAATTTGTGCGACGAGATGGTATCCGTATCGCACACCACCGCGACATGGCGCTTCGCTCGCGTAATGGCGACGTTCATACGGCGATCATCGGCGAGAAAGCCCACCTGTCTAGCAGCGTTAGAACGAACCAAACTCATGACAACTGCCTCTTTCTCGCAGCCCTGAAACCCATCCACCGATCGGATCTCGAGCTTAGGGAAACTTTCGAGCAACAGAGCTTTCAGCACTTGTACCTGCTTGTTGTACGGAGTGATCACAGCCACCTCGTCTTCCTTCAGGCCAGCATCCAGCAGGGCGCGAATATGTCTGGCCACGACTTGGGCCTCACCTTCGTTTGACTTTGATAGCTGGAAAATGCTGCTTTTTCCCGAGCCTTTCTCTTCATTTTTATCCTCCTCCAATTCGCATCCTGCCGTATCCAATAGAAGCAGAGTTGCATCCAGCAACTCGTCATCTTTGTGATCGTGACATGCGGCAGTTCATGCAACTTGCGCTTAGCTACCCCTCGAAACTTTTCAACTCGCCCTTATACATTGCATGTGAACTCCACTCACTAATATTTTCATGCATACGGTATTGAGTATCAAGCATTTTCACGATGCTTTGGGTCGTCGGGAAGCTTGTGATTCGGTCGAATAACGTTACCTCGAGGCCTTTGGCTGCCGCAGTCTTTGACTTGATCGTGGGAGGCAGTTGCAAATGGTCGCCAGCAAGCACACATCGCTTAGCTTTCAGGATGGGGACCCAGCAAGATGCCTCCAGTGCCTGTGCTGCTTCGTCGATAATGACCAAATCAAAAGTCACACCGTTGAGCAGCTTGGACGCAGCACCCACGTTCGTGGCGAACACCACATTGCTGTGCTGCACGATGTCGCCCACCACCTTTTGCTCGCGTTCACGGATCTCCTTGCGATTAGCCTTCATCTCGCGCCTTAGTTGATATCGCACACTCTTGTCGCGTGTCTTCTGCAGTTTGGTCTGCATCGCAGTCATCTCCTTCCGGATGTCATTCACAATTTCCGTGCCTTCAGCATTTTCAATCTTTGCATCCAAGCAATACTTTAAAATCTGCGGTAGCACACGAGCCGGTGTCCCACACGCGTAAGCCTCAATTTCTTCCCAAGTGTCGAGCACGTGCTGGAAAGTTTATCCAGTACATTATCCACTGCAATATTCGAGGGAGCGCACACTAGCACTTTGAGATCAAACTTCGTCACCGCTTGTAAAATAAACTCCACCACCGTCGTAGTCTTGCCCGTTCCAGGCGGACCATGAATCAGCGCCAAATCCTTCGATGCCAACGCGAACCGAATCGCCTCCACTTGAGATTCGTTCAGTCCAGTGTTAAATGGCGTGATCTCGGGCAGTGGCGTATTCCAACTCGGCGTTCGCTCTGAAAACACACTGCATCAGAAAAACAACATCAATCACCACTAAAATAATGTTCTTTTACTGCTGAGCTACTCACACATCAACAACAGCTTGAGCAGCGCCAAAGTCGAACTTGGCCAGTTGGTCCAGCGCACTAGTAAGTTTGATAAATGTTGCATTGTTTACCAGTCGATCAAGTGTAACACCCGCCCCAGCAGATAGTAGCTCCACTTCATCCACATCATTTTCTTGGTCGCTACTGACTGCAATGGAGATGCCTCGTTCCTCGACTCTGGAGACGATTCCAGTGGGCAGTTTAGTGCCTGTGGGGAGACTTTTCTGCAGTCGGATCTGCACTAAATCTCCTACAGTAAACTGGTGAGGTTTGGCCTGTTGCAAAGCTAAGGACGGAAGGAAAACTGCAGCAAAGTGCGGCCAAAGAGTCCCGTGGAGCAGCGAGAGAGCGTCAAGTGCGTCAAGACGTTCGGGTTCTCGTTGTCGTCCAGCGTCGCCAGCTCCTCTCGGACGCTCTGCACCTCCTCCTGCTGCTCAAGAGAGAGCAGATGACGCGTAGAAGTCACCCATGTCTCCAGTGGCACAGCACGCAGCCGGTCAGCTTTACATGTAGCTACGCTCTTCTTCACCATCGACTCTGAGAGATGATTGGTAGAAATAATAGCAGCAACCTTGTACATATAATGATTTTCAAGACTCAGAACCTGAGCCAGTCGGGCACTGTAGTCAATTCGCTACTGTAACTGACTGCATCAGATATAACTGTATAGAGTACCTCTCTTGTGTCGTGTTATAACTAATCAGAGTGTGTTTCTTTCCTCCTTTATGTAATTAGAAAAAGTGTTATTCGATGACTGTCTTGCAACTCAATTCCTTCTTCAAAGCCGTGCAATATGTGCAGTAACTGTTGGCAAAGGGATTTTATAGTTTCGCCTCTTGATTCGTCCATAAGGCCAAGACATTTAGTCTATGGCCTTTGCCTAAAATATTTTGCAGGTTACTGGCGAGTAAAATGTAGCACCCCACGATCAGCACACAAAGAATCCTGCCAATGTGGAGGTCGCCCTAGTTACCACGAGCGCATGCATTTCATACTACTAAAAAAGGATCGTTCACCTGCCAGGCGGCTATAAGTACCATGAATGCACATTTTGTCGGGTGGCTTATGATAAGAGCTGTCGAAAGTCTCAAACCTGGTCCCGATAGTTAGCAGCACTCAATAGTTTTTTTTTAATTTGGTTTCATTATGATAGCATGTCGACCTATGTTACGTCATGAACTTGATATATAGAATAGCATAGCTTAAACGAAATCAGACAGATCCCATATATTTCTGCGGAAGAGAACACGTAAAATGGCGGTGGGGACGATGGCGGAAGCGGGGATGCGAATGAACTGCGGCGACGCCACGTGCAGGGAGATCAGGACCGGAATGGGGAGACACCAGAGCAGCAGCAACAGCAGCGACCTCCGCGTCGCGCCCCTCGCCAGCAGAAAGGCTTTGTAGAGCTACTCATGTCGCCTCTGAGCTTCGTTTTGGGCGACGGGGAGCCAGAAGACCCGCAGGCGGCAGCTAGGAACTTTACACACAGTTTGCGTCGACGCTATGGGAGGAACTCACGCCTCGCTTCGAGCACACGTCTTTCAGAGACGCAGTGTCGACGGCACGCACGGCGTCCAAGTTTCTCTTAGTGTTCCTGCACTCGAACATTCATGATGATGCGAACACATTCTGTCGGTAAGAAGGGTCCTCATGCAGCTTCAGACAATTTTAGAAATAAGTTTATTCGGCTATGTCTAAATGCTGCTGTATTGGTGATGACTATCGACAGCAAGGCCATGTGCACGGAGCAAATGAGCGCCTACCTCAACAACAGCGACTGCATCGTGTCCTGGGCGGGATGTGTGCAGCACGCAGAAGGTTTTGGCGTCAGCTTGTCGCTAGGATGTGCTACATTCCCGTTCCTCGCACTGCTGTCCTGCGTCTCTCGCGGTGTCAACGTCGTTGAGAAGATCACAGGTCCGTTGCAAACTGATGATCAGCTGTGGAAAAGTGGTGGGAAGTGTAACAATTGTTGTGTGCTTTTGGTAGCTAACTTGCCAGCGAGAGAAATCATTGAGAAATTGGATGTAGCAGTGGACCGCAACAACCAGATCCTGACCGCGGCGCGCCACGTTCGTCAGCAGCGAACGGAGGCGCAGCTGCTGCGTGAACAGCAGGACCAAGAATACCAAGAGTCGTTGCAGGCGGATCGCCGTCGTGAGCAGGAAGCACGAGAGCAGGCTGAGCGGGAGGAGAAGGAACGACTGCAAAAGGAGGAGAAAGAGCGACGTGCTGAGGAGGAAAAACTTTGTAAAGAGCAGGAATACAAGTCATCCATTGAAGCAAAGCGTGCTCGGATTGCTGATGCACCGACCTCGCGAGTGCCACCGCCCGGAGCGGACTACAAGACGGCAGTGATCAAGTTCCACTTGCACAACGGCACACGCCTCAACCACATATTTTATGCGCACGATACGCTGCAGACTGTGCGCGACTTCGTGGACGTGGAGTTTTCGATCGCGAAATTGCCATCCGGAACTACGAGTTGGCTACGAACTACCCTAAGAAGGTGTACGGACCGGATGTGCCGGATGTCACCCTTGCCGATGCGGTAGGTGTTTGTGTGTACACGATATTGAACTTAACGAGCTCACTAGATGTCTGTTTTACCTTTTTGCGTGTAGGGTCTAGCGCCACAAGCGCTCGTGTATGTGCAAGACCTCGACTCGTAGACACGCAAGATGACATCGAGAAACGCTAGTGGCGGCGTAGGCTGTGGATAATTTAATCTCACCGTTTTGCCCCGCCTGAATTTTGGCGGTACGCCCTACTGCTTACTACAGATTATGCATTTAGGGATCAAACGAACGCTTGCTAAGCTTCTCTATAAGTGCCTATTAGGCTTGAGATGCGAATTCTAGCAAAGTACGGTATGGGATATGAAATTGTTCGTGCTCTAAAGTTGAAGTGAGCGTGTCTTGCCGGACGCCGCGCGGAACATGCGATCGTGTAGCGACGCAGCGAGCTCATGCGACTCTGACAGTACACCAGTAATCACCACACGCTCAACGCCTTCCACATTCTCGCACCAGCGCAACGAATCGAAAATACGCTGCGAGGCCTCGGCAATGTCTCCGCTCGGGAGAGATCCAGATATCCTCGTACTCGGTCCTTCAAGCAGGCCAGCTTGCCGTGGAAGTCTATCACAACCCAGCGGCTCACATTTTGCTTGCTGGATGCATCCATGTGCTCCGTAGCGTCCACGTGGTACAAATATGTGTCCACGTCGGGGGCATAGTGTGTGATGAGCTGTCCTGGTGCCAGCTGAGCCTCCTTGGACTGCATCTTCGCTTCCTTCTGGATCGTCACCACCTCATATCGTCCACCTAGTGCTTCCACATTCGCCTCCAGCACCTGCGCCAGCACCTTCTCCGACACTCCCCGCGACGGAACACAATCAGCTTCTTCTCCTCCGGCACGATCTTTGCAACTGTCGATTCAATCCCCACATCACAGCATCCGTGCTCATCCGCTTCAATCACGCTCAAGTTCTCACAAGCTCCCAGATCATCCATCACATGCTGCGCTGTCGTCGGGGATACATGTCCAAACCTATTGGCACTTGGTGCAGCCACGGGCACGTTTGCTTCCTTCAGCAGAGCCTGTGCAATGGGGTGTTTGGGACAACGCAGACCCACAAACCCAGTGTTCGCTGACAGCGTCAGCGGCAGCTCTGGCACCGCCTTGGCAATGAGAGTAAGGGGCCCAGGCCAGAAGACTTTGCCTAAGCACTCAAAGGCTTGTCGTCCACTGGGTGTCATATCCACGAGCTTCACAGCGTCCTCCAGTGCTGGCACGTGGACGATCAACGGGTCGGTGAGAGGTCTCGCCTTGGCTGTAAAAATGGAAAGCACAGCGTCCGGATCGAAGCGCATTAGCTCCCAATCCATAGACAGTTTCAGTGGGGAAGGCAACGAGCTGGCCGAGACGTAGTTGCTGGGCTGCGAAGACGAAGCCTTCTGAGTCGGGTTTAATGAAACGTGCCATAGTTTTGTGAGGGATAGAGGGAGAGTTGAGAGGTCGTAGTTGCTGCAGATGAGAGGAGACGTGTGGCTTGAAGCCTGGAAGAAATCAATGAGCGGATCGTCTTGGCTGGGATGCAACAGAGCGATGGAGAGCACGAAGATGAACGCTGGAGCGTGCCTTCGGTGGTTGGCGACGATTTTTGATGTGTAGTGTGTACCACATCGATGTTAAACAGACGTGAGTGATGGTCTTAGTACAGTGTATTTGACCACCATTGTTGCCATAACTTTTGTGAAAACGGACTCTTTTGAACTCGATGTATCGATCCGACGTATCAACTGCTAGTTTGCAGAGCATCTGCCCACGAAAACTATTAACATCCTTAGGCTTTGATTTTGGCTGATTGTAGGATGCAGTTTTAACACAACTCAACTATTAGCGAGTTCCAATGAGTGAGTGTAGTAGTGATGTCCTGCACAATCCACGAGTTGGGACCGCCGTCGTTCTGGTTTTCAATTCAATGAACTGTCATCACGTCGCTTGTCAGGTTATTACCACCAGCTTATCCCCGACTTCGCTTACGTTGAGGAATCAACTTGGGCCGCATTAGCGGATGATGATAAAGACAAAGCGCACACCCTTGTGTGCCGTCGGCTGTTGTTGAGCTCATGTCATCGATTGACGTCACGTTCGAGGATGTGAAGACGAAAGCAACCAAGTTTATGGAGGCTGACACTTGTGAAGGTGTCATAGTTGATACGAGAAACAATCGGATCTGGGTCTACAATCGAGGCGAGCAGCCGTATTCTACCTCGCTGGCGCCTGTCGAGTTCGAGTCGTGGCCAGGATTTACACTTGATTGCATCGCTATACGCGGCGCACGGGAGCGAGCTGTTTTTTCGACTGAGAATAAGTTTGTGAACTGTGGTGGTCGGGGTTTGTGGCAGTGAGGAGAAAATTGTTTAACAGACAGGCGGCAGTTGACATGACAGCGAAGGCAAAATGGAAGAGTTTGTGGACTTAGGACTTGAGCGCTGGAAAGCATTAGCCGCATGACGAAGTTTAACGAGTGAAAAAAGTTTCTCCTATGCTGGACAAACACAAATGCGCCATAATTTATTCAAGTCTGCTTTTGCCGAACCCAGGGCCCAATATCATTTACAATGTGGCTCTTGCCATGCCGGTGACACGGTTTGCAGGGGATAGATCGTGGCTGTTCCCCACTAGACGAGTTGGAGTGAGCACAGTCAGTAGTTTCTTTTCTGCTGGAAAGCTTGGACAAGTCAGTGTTTTTGTGCTAAGGCACACGCCATTATACTGCAGCTCTATTGAAGTGAAGTCATCGGACACGGATTTTACGGTAGCGTGCCATTAGCAGTCTCGAGCTGTTGTGCGCGTACAGTTTCGGTAGAGTTGCCGCGGGTCTCTCTGATACGGACTGTATCAAATCCACTCCACCACTGAGCTCATGAAGATGACACACGTCACTTCGGAAAATGTCGAATGTCGAGACTGCGAACGCACCATAGAGCACATGTTTGATTTCGTTGTGTGCATGCATAGAGTGTAAGCTGCATGGCCGGGTGGCCGTGCATGTATGCAAGGAGGATCATGGCACCACCACCAGTGGTGCCGCAGCGTCACTACTGTCGTCACGGGGCAACAAGGTGGTTCTGCACCAGCACTGTAGATATGCCAGTCGCCGCATCGGATCTCACTGATGCAGAGACATAGAAGAGCTCAGCGCATCTCCTACGGTAGCTGACAGCATCTCCGTGGCATCCATGGCATACTCACCCCCACTTCCCCGTCAATTCTAGAGCAGTTTCCTCAGCCTCTCCTTCTGGGCGACTTATCCATATGACCCTGCGAGACAAGTGAATCAGCTACAGTACAGAACGGGCAGGGCTTTTAGTCTTTTAGCATGTTGACAACGTCGTCAACAAGATGCCAAATTGAGACTCAACCGAGTCGTTGAAAGGATTCATATTGACGATCTTAGATCATGCACCGGAACTGTATGTTTGAAGGAATCCATCTTCCTGATCTTTTTTCACTTGAGTTCTGTATGATATTGACATCTGTCAGCACATCTCGCTTTTCGTCGACAGGTCTGTCTCTCGTGCTGCATCATGGCGCGGAGACGGGCAAGTCTCCGCTGCAGCGCCAATCCGGTGCCTCGCCTTGCCCCTCGTCACCGCCCGAATTTCGCCTCCCTCGTCTCTGGCCGGCACACGATCATTTGCAATATGGAGCCGGCACCAAGTGGCTGGCCTATCGCTGGTTGGCAAGTTGCCCAGTCAGCGCTACTGGCACATGCTTGCGTGTGTCTTGATTGGCAATATGTCTTGACTGGTGGCGCAGAGGAAGGTTCACTCATTGCAGAGATTTTAATCTCCAGGAAACCGTTTGTATTACGTCACTTTTGGTTTTCCCTCGGTGCGTGCACATTCTCTCTCTAACATAAGAGCCGAGACCGACCGGGTTTAACACAACACAACCATGGCGTACTTCACGACCGAGGACATGAAGATCGCCTTCAACTTCTTCTGTACCGTGTACGGAATTGGTACGCTTGGTCTCCCGTCCAACTTCGCGCGTTCCGGCGCTCCGATCGCCACGGTGGCGCTGATCTTCATGGGCTTCGCCAATGTCTGCTCGTGCGTGGCTGTCTCACGCGTGATGCTTGCGGCCCCTAAAATGTCAAGACCTACGGTGATTTGGGCGAATGGTGCTGCGGCCAGGTTGGTCGCTACGTGGTGCTGTTCGCACAGTTCGGTGTGTGCTGCTTGGTGCCTACCGCGTTCTTGGTGCTTGGCGGTATCATGCTGGACGGCATCTCCCCAGACGCTTTCGACCAGGAATACTGGAGCGTGATTATGGCTGCGATGCTGCTGCCTGTGATTCTGACCCCAACGCTAAAGGAAGGTGCCGCCGCTGCTTTTGCTGGTTGCTTGGGCACGCTTTTGGCCGATGCCATCGCGCTTGGCGTTCTCATTAATGGCATTGGCACGGGCCACCCGTCACCGCCCGCGCCAGACCTCGAGTTCGATCAGGTGGTTAGCTCGTTCGGTAACCTCGCTCTAGCTTACTCTGCTGCTGTGTTGGTGCCTGCTCTACAGCGTGAGCACTCCCAGCCGGAGCGCATGCCCCGCGTTGTTGCCACCACCATGATTTTCACGGCCTGCCTCTTCCTGATTATCGGCGAGACGTCGTACGCCTTCGTGGGCTGCCAAATTCCTGGCAACTTGTTGTTCGCCATTGGCGGTACCGCTCTAGACCTGGACGCGAACCGCGGTGCTGTTGTGCTTGCTTACATGTTCATGCAGTTGCACATCACCATCGCTATGTGGGTCATTCTGAACCCGGTGCTGTATATTGCCGAGCGTGGTCTCCTGGGTATGCACAAGCGTCCTTTGTTGCTTGCCGCGGACGAGGAGTCTCCGGCGTTTGAAGTTATCAACACCCCTGGACGTAGTACAGACAAGGACAGGTCCTCCATTGCGGTGGGCATCACCGGACCGTCTGTAACATCGCTGGTCGACGCGGAGCACGACCTGTCTCCAGAGTCTTTGGTTAACGAGTACCACAACAGCGGTCCGATGGTGACCGCCAAGTACATGACGCTCCGTATCGTGGTGGTGGTGATTCTTCTCATCATCTCCATCATTTTCAAGGACCACTTCGTTGATTTCACGGACTTCGTTGGCGCGTGCTGTGTGTCGATGGCCTGCATCATCCTGCCGCTCTTCTTCTACCTCAAGGTGTTCTGGAACCAGACTCCGTGGTACGAGAAGAGCATTGGCATTTCATTATTGTGATCTGCACATTCCTGGGCGCTTATGTGACGTACACGACGGGCAAGAACCTGTTCCTGAACATTGTGAGCGAGCAGGCGTTCCCGTACTGCCCCGCCAAATACGCTGACGTCGTGTACACCAACGCGACCTACTACGGCAACTAGAGCGCTCGCGGCTAGCATTATTTCTCCAATTGAAGAGGTTGTTCGCTGTTGTGTTTGCACACAGCACCGTTCAATCCTTTTATGGCGGCAAGCTGGTCATGACCGCCGTTGTTGGCTTTAGTAGCTCTTGTATTCAGGTAAATAAACACACTGATATATTAAACGTGCTCTCCATTGTTTCGCGGTGATTCACATCGTTGAGGTCTGGTGTTGTTGAAAGTAGCTTCAAATCAGACTACAGCATATGGGGTCGCTAACAATGTTTCCTGATGCGTCGCTATTGAAACACCGGTAACAGTTCTTCATGTTCCAGCGCGAGACTTCAGTCGAACGCCACTTTCGTAGAGCAGATCGACTTGGCCATGCACTCTTCGACTACTGATAAATTCCTGGTGCTCGATATGCTTGTACACATGCGCCGGAACGAATTAGCTATGCATCGAGCTACAGCACCGGAAGACACTCGGCTCTCTCTCTCTCTCTCGTGAGTGCCTCACTAGTCGTATGCCGGTGCACATTTTCGTCGACAGGTCTGTCTCTTGTTCTGAAGAAAAAGACGGCCCTGGCATCGCATGCAGCTGAGACCGTCCTGCTCCCTCCCTCCTGATACTCTTTTGCAGCATTAGCAAGGACACGCCCTAGCGAATCGGATGTCCGAAAGCCGCTCAGTCAGCGTTAGCGTTGGCACGAGCTTCAGTCTCCCTTGATTAATGACCGGCGACGGGGGCCGAGCTCGCTTATGCCTAGCAGCTCTCGCACCCTTAAATGCCGACCAGTCCATTCACTTTTCCTTTTCTTTCGTCGACAACACAAATCCCTCCCTCCAAGGCACTAGACAAGACCGTTAGAGGTTTAACATCACACAAGATGCCATTCTTCACACTCGAAGACCTCAAGATCGCCTTCAACTTCTTCTGTGTCGTGTACGGCATTGGGACACTGGGTCTGCCAGCCAATTTTGCTCGATCAGGAGCTCCCATCGCGACCGTGGCATTGCTTTTCATGGGATTCGCCAACATCTGCTCCTGTGTGGCTGTTTCGCGTGTACTGTTGGCGGCACCGAAGAGCGTCAAGACTTACGGCGACTTGGGGAATGGTGCTGCGGCAAGATCGGCCGCTGGGTGGTGACATTCGCGCAGTTCGGTGTGTGCTGTCTAGTGCCTTGCGCGTACCTGGTGCTTGGTGGTATTCTGCTGGACGGCATCTCGCCGGATGCTTTCGACCAGCAGTACTGGAGCGTGATCATGGCTGCGATGTTGCTCCCCGTGATCTTGGTTCCAACGTTGAAGGAAGGTGCTGCAGCAGCGTTCGCAGGTTGCCTCGGCACCGTTCTGGCCGACGCTATCGCTATCGGTGTGTTGGCTACTGGTATTGGTTCAGACCATCCGACTGTGCCTAAGCCGGAGCTGGAGTTTAGCGAGGTAGCAAGCTCATTTGGAAACCTAGCGCTGGCGTACTCTGCTGCAGTGCTGGTGCCTGCTCTACAGCGTGAGCACACCCAACCAGAGCGCATGCCTCGTGTGGTCGCCTGCACGATGATCTTCTCCGCTTGCTGCTTCCTGGTGATCGGTGAGACTTCATACTCGTACGCTGGGTGCCAGATCCCTGGCAACCTGCTGTTTGCCATTAACGGAACGGCATTGGACCTGGATGCGAGCCGCGGTGCTGTTGTGCTGGCGTACATGTTCATGCAGCTGCACATCACCATCGCCATGTCTGTCATCCTGAACCCAGTGCTGTATATTACCGAACGTGGTCTCTTGGTATGCACAAGCGTCCTATGTTGCCTACTGTGGATGAGGAATCTCCGGTATTTGAAGCGGTAGCCACCCGCAGGCAGGACGCTCTGGGGATAAGGAATTTTCTCTAGTCGCAGCGGGTCCTTCTGTTACATCCATGGCTGATGCTGAACACGACCTGTCGCCGGAGGCTCTGCTTGACGAATACCACAACAGCGGACCCGTAGTGATCGCCAAGTATGTGGCGCTACGCATCTGTATTGTGGTGATTCTCCTGATCCTCTCCATCATTTTCAAGGACCACTTCATGGATTTCTCAGACTTCGTCGGTGCTTGCTGTGTGTCGATGGCATGCATCATCCTCCCTATCTGGTTCTACCTGAAGGTGTTCTGGAACCAGGTTCCTTGGTACGAGAAGATTATCGGTGCCTTCATTATCGTTGTGTCCGCTTGCTTCGGCGCCTACGTGACGTACACGACGGGCCACGATCTGTTCTTGGACATCGTCAGCGACAAGACATTCCCATACTGTCCTGATGAGTACAGCATGGTTGTGTACACGAACACTACCTACTACGGTAGCTAGAGAGTTTGCGTGAGATAATCGTATCATTTGCATTGGGTAATAGAGTATTGACCACTCGTACGATGTGGTCTACAAAGTTTGTTGGGTTGTTGTGGGCATATTGGCTGGCGTTCATTGGTATTCGTGGACCTAGATACCTGGTAGCCTCTCGGAGCTTGAGGCTCCATCAACTTTTGTCAAGACGGTGTGAAGACGATGTTCGAGCATATATCGATGAATAAAGACCCTCTTTGGTGGTGCTGTCGAGGATCTCGTGCCATGATGAGACTCCTGCACCAGAATGGCCAGGGCCCCAATCAACTGGACCATGCCACATTCAGCTACATACAATATTTAGTGCAGCAAGAACAGTTTAAGCGAGCAAGACCAGTAGGTGATCCATTTAGCATTGTGTTTCTTAGTTAGACCCCTCTCTCCAAACCGAAATACTGTTCCGTCTGCGTAGACTTCGCGTTCAATGTCGAAGTTGTTAGTGTTCAAGACTCCTCTGCTGGGCAATTCTCGCGGTGTAGGCGCTGTGCTGGTGCAGGTCCATGCATCTGCCCATCCCTCTTTTCGTCGATACGTCTTGGCTTTGTTCTGCAAAATAGACGGGGAAGTAAATGGTCCCGTCACATGCTCATCCCTGTTCGGTCACTTGCGGAAACCTTCACTTCCCTCGTCTACGATATCGGTCGCAGCATGGAGACGGCAACATCGTCTCAACGAATCGGACATCTAAAATCGACCCAGTCAGAGTCGGCGCAGGAACGAGCTTCAGCTTCTCATGATTGGAAGTGTGCAGTGACTGGACCGAGACAAATGGCACACTGCCTCTTATCACGAATGCCACGAATGCGTGACTGGCCCCGCCTCGACTTCGGGCGGTAAGGTCGCTCATTTTTCCTTTTCTTTCGTCGACAACACAAGTCCCTCCCTCCAAGGCACTGGACAAGACCGTTAGAGGTTTAACATCACACAAGATGCCATTCTTCACACTCGAAGACCTCAAGATCGCCTTCAACTTCTTCTGTGTCGTGTACGGCGTTGGGACACTGGGTCTGCCAGCCAATTTTGCTCGATCAGGAGCTCCCATCGCGACCGTGGCATTGCTTTTCATGGGATTCGCCAACATCTGCTCCTGTGTGGCTGTTTCGCGTGTACTGTTGGCGGCACCGAAGAGCGTCAAGACTTACGGCGACTTGGGGAATGGTGCTGCGGCAAGATCGGCCGCTGGGTGGTGACATTCGCGCAGTTCGGTGTGTGCTGTCTAGTGCCTTGCGCGTACCTGGTGCTTGGTGGTATTCTGCTGGACGGCATCTCGCCGGATGCTTTCGACCAGCAGTACTGGAGCGTGATCATGGCTGCGATGTTGCTCCCCGTGATCTTGGTTCCAACGTTGAAGGAAGGTGCTGCAGCAGCGTTCGCAGGTTGCCTCGGCACCGTTCTGGCCGACGCTATCGCTATCGGTGTGTTGGCTACTGGTGTTGGCTCGGATCACCCGACTGTGCCTAAGCCGGACTTCGACTTCAGCGAGGTAGCAAGCTCGTTCGGTAACCTAGCGCTGGCGTACTCTGTAGCGGTGATGGTGCCTGCTCTACAGCGCGAACATTCTCAGCCTGAACGCATGCCCCGTGTTGTTGCCGTTACCATGGTTTTCACCACCTGTTGCTTCATGATTATCGGTGAGACTTCATACTCGTTCGTGGGATGTCAGATCCCTGGCAACCTGCTGTTTGCCATTAACGGAACGGCATTGGACCTGGATGCGAGCCGCGGTGCTGTTGTGCTGGCGTACATGTTCATGCAGCTGCACATCACCATCGCCATGTCTGTCATCCTGAACCCAGTGCTGTATATTGCTGAGCGCGGCATCCTAGGTATGCACAAGCGCCCTGAACTGCCTGCTGTCGACGAGGAATCTCCGGCGTTCGAAGCTGTTAGTACACCCAAGCTTGAGAAAGAAAGCGTCGCGCGCATGTCGGTCGCGTCCATGGCTGATGCTGAACACGACCTGTCTCCAGAGGTTCTGCTTGACGAATACCGCAACAGCGGACCCGTGGTGATCGCCAAGTATGTGGCGCTACGCATCTGTATTGTGGTGATTCTCCTGATCCTCTCCATCATTTTCAAGGACCACTTCATTGACTTCACGGACTTCGTCGGTGCTTGCTGTGTGTCGATGGCATGCATCATCCTCCCTATCTGGTTCTACCTGAAGGTGTTCTGGAACCAGGTTCCTTGGTACGAGAAGATTATCGGTGCCTTCATTATCGTTGTGTCCGCTTGCTTCGGCGCCTACGTGACGTACACGACGGGCCACGATCTGTTCTTGGACATCGTCAGTGACAAGACATTCCCATACTGTCCTGATGAGTACAGCATGGTTGTGTACACGAACACTACCTACTACGGCAGTTAGAGCGCTCACGGCTAGCACTATTTACGCCATTTGAAGGGGCGATGCGCTGTTGTGCAAATGCACGATACCGTATCGCCCTCGTGGCGGCAAGCCCGCCGTGACCGTCTGCTGCCGTCCTTCAAAAGTGTAGCTAGTGTATCCGTTTGGTAGGTAAATAAATGGATTAGATCTATTGAGAGCAACGTGTACTTCATCAACTACCTGCTGCTATGGAACAGAGCCCCGAAATCTAGGCAGCAATGGAGATCGAATCGTTACGCTAGACCGCCGCAAAGCTTTTGGCCGATGCTTGCGAGAATCTTGCGTCCGTACGGGATGTAGCTCGCCGAGTACCTGCACGTCAGACATTGCGTTAGATTCTACCACCGGAACATCTGCAATTGGATGAGACTATCGCACCAAACAGCAGCCAGCAACTGGATGAACACTAGTAAAAAGCACCACGAGGCCAAGCTCCGGGGCCTGCCAGTATAAAAGTACACATCGCGTCAGTATTTTTTACCATCAACTATAAAACAAAAACAGTTTAAAATGCGTACCGCAATGGCGACACTCAGCACTACGACGATCATGAGAAGATAAATGACGGTGGCCACACGTCGTACAGGCTTGAACATGAGCTTCACTTGCTGCTTGGGACCCACCAAGAACCCCGAACTAACACGACAGATCAATTAGTCAAGTATAAATGTAAAGAAATCCATCCCAAACTCACCCGCATAGCGAGATGATGTTCCCTAAGCTGTAGGTGATCCCGAACTTGGCTCCGTTATCGGAGCCCGCGATCAACGCGAACGTCGACTGTAAAAAGCGTCATGGTATGTCAAATTTTATACCTCCTAGTATACAAATTCCAGGTTGTTTATTGTACCCCGAAGCTGATGAGATACCCGAGACAGAAGCACGACGCAAAGCCGATCATTCGCTGCCTCTTTGTGAGACTTGGACACGAACTGGTGAGCGAATCTGATGAGTTGGAGGAGGGTGCACTGCTCGTCTTGGTGGTCGTGTTTTTCTTGTCACCAGTCACACTCGCCAATTTCTTACTCGCATCGCTCGCAGCACCCGCCACTTTTTCTCCAGCATCGCTGATCACCAACTTGATCTGGTCCATGACGTCGAGCTTTTGGAGAATGAATTGCGTTTTATCTTGGTTTCAGTATGAAATTATCTCCTGGATTTTTATTTTTTTTTTTTTTAGCATCAAGTGGGAGGGTTCAAAGCGCTAAGAATGGCTACACTTGCAAAGCAATGAGTGACATTCTGCTCCTTGACAAACGGAAACAGCATTCTTAACGGCGGCGACCTTCACGACCAGGCGAACGACGACTTTTGCCGTCTGCACCCTTGCGAGCATCCGTCAAAAACTGATCCAGTCCAAACGGATCGTCGTCGCTGTCTTCACTGGGTGAACGACGACGGCGCTTACGGTCACCATCCCTACCGCGCGAACGGGAGAGAAGGAGACCTCCGACGATCATCACGACGAGAACGCGAATAGGACGGCGAGCGCCGACGCCCACTACGGCCTCGTGAATAGGATGGCGAACGAGAACGTGCGCGAGGATGACCACGCTCTCGCGAATACGACGGGGAGCGCGAAGGTGACCGCTTGCGTCCTCGTGGCGCCGATCGATCCCGACTACGGACTGGCGAAGGAGAACGCGAAGGTGAGCGGCCACGGCCCCTTGAACGCGGCGGTGTCCCTGACGGGATCGATCACGACCACGAGATCGTGGGGTGAGCCTGATGCCGAACGCGTTCGATCCTTGGATTGTTGTGGTGAGCGAGGTGGAGATTGACGTGATTCACGACGACCAGATTCAGGAGCACGAGAATTGTCGTGCTTCGTCATCCTCGTCCTTGACCGTGTCGTACGAAAACTGCACGGGTCCATCACGCCCACCACCATGCGCTACCGCCTCTGTGCCACGAAACTGTTTGTCGGCCTTAAAGCGCTTAGTGTGGCCGCCCTTAAGATCCTCGTATTCCTTATCAGCGTCGATAGCACCATCATCACCCTTAGGGCGGTACACACTAGCCTTGCCGCGGTCCACCATCGGCTTTGAGTATACGTTGTACTCGTCCTCCTGGCCAAAGCCTGAGCTAATCCCTTGCGACTGGTTGAACAATCGCGAGTCGAACATGGCGTCACTACCACCAGCCTTACCGCCACCTTGCAGTTGCCCCAGTGCAATCTCTCGGAGACATCACGGTCCTGATCGCGCGCAAGCTTGCCCTTCTTGCCAAGCTTCTCCATACGCATCTCACGTTCGCGCTCCTTCTTTCGGTCCTGACGGATACGGTCGCGCTCGCGCCGACCTTCAGCATCACTGTCACCATCTTCATCATCACTATAACTGCGGCGGCGATCGCTGTGTGCACTCGATGAGCGATGACGGCGGTCACGGCCTCGATCCTCTTCTTCATCGTCTGCACGGATACCTGCACGCTCCATACGCGCCTTGAGGCCAGCTCACGCAGCTCGTTCTCCTTCTGCTCCTTCTGCTTCATCGCCAGCTTCTTCTGCACTTGAGCTCTCATGTTCACCTCCTCTCTTGCCTTCCTCTCTGCAATCGCTAGAGCCTCCGATAAACTGGCAAAATTGTCGTTCACAGTCACCTGTTGTAATCCTCGTCCATCTGCAGCCAGACGTTTATCCAGAGCAATGGTAAAACCCTTCGAGTTCTTCCAATTGGAAATACACGGTGGGATCTTCCACGACTGTTGATCTGCTACTGTCAGCTTCCTAGGCGGCGAATGCAGCACTGGGACTGGCGGGGACGGCGGGCCACGAACGGCCTTGGTATGCTGGAACTTTGGCGGCTCCATCGGGTCTTTGGCCACGTCCACCATGCGGATAATCCGCTGCTTGGGCGCTCCTTCTACCTGTTCATTGGGCGTGTAGCGAATGTACTTGGCCGTCTCCTTGACGCTCTTCTGTCTTGAGATATTGACGGGTAGAGCTGGCCACTTTGCCCAGCACGAGCTTCTGCAGAGCGTCTTTAGTGCGATTCGCAGTCTCCAGCTCCTCATCCTTTGTGGGGAGAGCTAGAGCTGCTGCACCTCCGTCTTTTCCACAATGTCACTGAACTTGGTGTAGACCTTGGTCTTGTCTCGATGCTGCTGCGTCACGATGGCATCGTAGCTCACAGCTCCATCCTGGCCTCGTACCTGTAAGGCTAAAGTCCCTCCTGCACTAGTTGTACTCTTTTTCTTACCCATTCCTAAGGGAATTGGGCGATATGGAGCTCTGGGTACGCGCCGCCGTCTCCGAAGTCCTCATTGCGTCGTGGTACGAACTGTTGTTTCACTCGTAGAGGGTATTTGGGGACGGAGGTGGTGTAGGACGGGAGAGAAGACGAAGAGGAAGACGTAGACGCCGCTGAGGCGTCGGAGAACGTCGTGTAGGAGCGCACAGGCGCCGGGAACAGCGCGCTCATGGTGCGTCGGGAGCGTTACTGGTAAATGCCGAATACACCTTTCATAAGGCCCAGACGGATTATTTAACGCCCGGACGGATTATAACACCCATAAGTGCAGTTAAGTTCTTTGTCCAAACATTAAGTCGCTTGTCCGAGTTTATGTTACCCGAGTAAAATACCCTCAAAAGACATTGCCCTCAGCCAACACACCGCATTTTGTAAACCGTTCAAAAGACACTATTTTGTATGGACTTTTGTCAATCTTGCTTAATGTGTTGCTGGTTAAAAAAACATAGTACCTTCGGGAGAAGACTGCTACAGAGTTTCCCGAGTGGTACCAGCGTCCTCAACACTCTCCAAGACGATGGTTTAGAAATACACACCGTCAATTGGCTTCGTACACAACTTACACGCTCTGCACAGGATGCCTCAACGCAGCTAATTACTGCAATGGAAGGTCAACTGGGTGCACTTCGTAATGAGCCCATCGTCGCTGCGAACATCGACCGTGAATTGATTGGAGTCTATGACGGAGTGAACGCCACGAGCTGTTCCTTCTATAGTCCTTAAGATGCAGTCCAGCCGATCATCGCTTGTTATTTTTCGTCAAGTGAGCTCACAGCTGCTTGGGCTGTGACTGCCTTTGCTGCGCTAAAATTTACCCAAGGTTTAGTTCAAATTTAAACGGTTCACTCTCATTTTTGAGAGCTACAAGAGGATCAAAAAGATCAACATCATGAGTGATGACGAGTCCAAGTCCAAGCGCTGGTTCCCGCTGGAGTCGAACCCTGATGTGATGAACAATTACATGGCGAACATGGGCTTCCCCACGGACCAGTTCAGCTTCTGCGACGTGTTGAGCACGGAGGAATGGGCTCTGGGATGATCCCATCGCCAGTCGTGGTGGTCATTATGCTCTCCCCCATCAAAACCCACGTACGTAACGATGTATTGTTTCCGAGTCCGGTACTGTAATGAAAATGCTGCATTTCATTATCGGAACCTGCGCTAATAATTTCTGCTTTGCCTATCATTATGCCGCAACAGTTATTTAACATAGTCCCCTTTATCCCTTAGCCGAGGGTTGACTGTTACTCGTACTGCCTCATGAAGTGTACCGAAAACCAGCCCACTGGTATTTCAATGCTATCAAGTGTTGTTTCCAGCTTCGAGTCGACATCGAACGTGATAAAACATTGCTTCTGGCCCCGATTGGAGACCCAAACTCAGTTATGGCATTTCTCGCGTTCTCAATAGCATTTTCGCGATTTCAGCATATATTAATTTGGTGCAGATCCTCGAAACTGACATTGATTGAGGGCACGAGCTCACTAACAACCGCTGAGGAGATAGCGTAACCTGATACGAAATGCCTCCAAAACTCGGGAAGGGTAACAACATATTTTCACGATGCGTGTGTGAGACAGAACCGCCGAGGCCTTCGATACCACTCACGATATCAAATGTCAACTATCCATACTTGCCTCAGACACACCCTTTTTCTTCTTTCTTGCAATACACTTCGCTTCCAGGAATGGATAACAACAGCAATACATGCTACAAGATAAAGCATGTCTCAAAACCACAAGGCGCAATTTCCACAAACTCACAAACATCAGGGGCACTCATATGGCAACAACAGAGCAAAACGTTCCGTATGCTTCAGCATTGCCAGCACTCGTCTGCTCTCCCTCCTTCCGTTCTTTGATTGAATTCGCGACGTCGGAAGCTTGTCATTCACATTTCCACTCCCAAGTGCTCAAGTCTCAACACTCCCATCCACCTACAACAATGAAGTTCTTCCAGGTCCTCGTCATCGCTGCTCTCGCCATTGCCGGCGTCAGTGGCCAGTCTACCCCCAACACCGGCGCGACTGCTACAACGGCTACCCCCACCGGAGCTACGACTACCGGAGCGACGACCACGGGTGCCTCGACCGCAGCCACCACGACCCCGCTGTGACGCCTGCTACGGGAGCCACGGCTACGGGTACTGCGATCTCTGCCACCGCCGCCCCAGCTGCGGGCACTACGGCTGCATCTGGCACGGGTGCTACCTCCACCACCGTCGGAACTACCGGCAGCAGTGCGATCGACTCGACTGTGGGTGCTTCAAGCTCAACCGGATCGACCATGGTGGGAAGCTCTTCAACTACCACGACGGACTCGTCACTAGACTCGACGGCCACGGTGTCGTCTTCTACAGGAGACTCTAGCAGTTCGACGGCGTCTTCATCCGCGTCTGCGAGCGCGTCGGGCTCGAGCGGCGCGTCTCAGATCACGGGTGCCATGGGTGTTGCCGCGGCTACTGCTGTGGCTGTCGGGTCGTACTTCTTGTAAGCGACTGAACGGTGATACAGTGCTAGAGAGTTTTGTGCCATAGCAATACAATATGCATTTTACACTTCTGCAGGCGTTGGCTTTAAGTGTTGTACTAGTATCCCAGATCAAGCAACAACATTGTTTTGGTGCCACGACAATGCATGATCGTAGTAGAACTAACAAAGCTACCGTATTGCAGCGGTAGGTGGTAAACAGTTAGAGTATGTTTTAATACTCGCAACGACACTTTACAATATCGCCCTCCTTCCACCTGCTGCAGCCAGTGATCAATGCCAACCGTTTATATGTCCCCCAGCGTTCGCTTGTAGATCGGTCGAGGGTCTTCCGGGTTCATTGGGAATGACCAGCACCCTCTCTTGCCTCCGATCTGACACTCGAGCTTCAACTTCATGAAGTATGTCGAATATTTTTGCTTGAGCGACAGAGTGCACCAGTCCCGAGAGGGGATATAGCTGCTCGTAATGGGTCCCAGAGAACCCTCCAACACCTCCTGCTCACGGTGTAAGGGATACATTTGTTAAGAGCTACCAGTAAACTCCGTATGTTTGAATGCTAAAATGCAAACGCTTCCTCACCTGTAGAATGCCCAGGACCACATGATGAAGCCCACCGAGTTGAAGTTCATTGCTCTTCTTCTTGGCCCGAAACAAATTGATATTAGTGGAAGTCACGTGGCAACTCCTGGCAAACAGCACAACACATCACAACCAGCGTGAATATACAATCAACCATCCAATTGAGAAACCATAGCAGTTCGACGTGCCACTTATCGCCGGTGTTTTGGTTCACCAACCAAATGATGGACTCAGTGCAGCCGTCTCCACCTTGCAACAAAAGCTGTCATCGTTTGAGCGGTGAGCGTGAATGGGCTCATAGTGTTTCCTTTCTTTGCGGGTAAATTCGTGAATGAAAAGACTTGGAAAACGTGCAGCATTCTCGCCGATGGTAGCAGACCAGCTACAAATGTAGCATTGTCTCTTTATTAGTCAACGTGGTGGAAAAGGAGATTGATGTAACGTTGCTCTGGTCTACACATCTTGCTCAAGTAGTGCGAGCGCTTTCTCATACTGCAATTTCGGTACCAGGACAACAGTGAACGGAGAATGACTACTGACACCAAGATCAAACTACCGGGTGGCGACAGCTTTAGCTGCGAAGTTGATTCAAGTTTTGAAGTGTCAACGATCAGTCTGACTAACGAACGGACGGGAGACGTGTGGTACACCAATAAACTCGTGGGGGTATTTAAGTCATGTTGCCGGCGTTTCTTCTCACCATGTGCATCTGCTTTACTTGTGAAGGAAATGTAAACTGAACGCGAAGAATGTGGTGGACTACAAAGCTGAATACAAAATGGATTTCGAACTGGGACCTCTGCATCGTGTCGTCGTGGCACTTGTGAAGGCACGATGATGGCACATATTAATAATCGTGTCTTGAATGCTAAAAAGAACCTTTTGCATTGTGCTTTCCAGGACATGGTGCAAGGAAGTTTGTTGCGTTATAACCCACGTAGCGATCATGGCTGTGTCTCTAAGCAAGACGCCCTCTCCGTACTATATAACCATGGAGCTGAGGTGCCGGTTTGGTAAGAATAAAGGAGGGTGGTTGTTTCCTTTGATCCCGGAGGACCCTGGGGCTATCAAGAAGCGCATGGAGAAAGAGGCAGCAGAAGGATCAAAATGATTGTTATTTGACAACTTAAGTTAAAATAACAAATTGCCCGGAGGACCCTGGGGCCATGAAGAAGCGCATGAAGAAAGAGGCAGGAGGTCAAAACGATTGTTACTTGGCAACTTAAGTTGAAATAACAATTTGGTTTACAGTCAACCAGTTACACTTTACATTTTACGGATTCATCCCCATCATGGCTCTCGCGCTCCGCTTCGCCGAGGAAGGCGAGTTCAGGTGCGTCTCCTGAAGCCTACTCTCCTGTAACTTGTTTGTTCACCATTTCCTTCTTTATGCCTAGCTCTCGTGCATGCGATATTTCGTCCTTGGAGATGCCCGACGTGGCTCCCAGCAAGGCCCTCTTTCGGGTACGCACCATATATTGTTTACCACCACATATTATTACCTAGTGTAACTGTAACTTGTACTGCAGTGGAGTAAACCAGTGCGTAACTTTCTGGGCCCCGCTGTTCACGCCGTCCCAGTGGAGACGCTGATCGTCGCTATGCCTGGAGCTGCACAACTCTTCGTCCAAGAGCTTGCATCCTCGTGGAGACTGTGGGCACGTTGATAGCAACGGACCAGACCATCGTACGAGTTTTTGTTACATGCAAATGTTACACGAGTGTAACAAAACGTTTACTAATGAGTGCAAACTTTAGGTTCCATGTCGTTTACAGGCAAACCTGACGGCTCCTTCAGCTGGAATTCTGCTGTCCAAGAAGGGAGTGAAGGTCTCTGAGTCTGGGAACACTTTAGCACTGCTGGTGGGGCAGGAAGTACCCGTTCAAGGGACGTGGAGCTGGCTCAACAAGTTGTTACAGCATGTGGACGCTCAAGACGTGGTTTGCTTGGACTCTCATCTGTCTACTATCTATGATGACCAATCTGCCACGGAGCCAGGTCCTCAGCTTCGAATGCTCGCTTCAAGTGCCGTTTCGAACGATATGAAGCTCTCGCCTTCTGTGCGACCGCTCGAGATCCCGCAGTTCGTTGCTGGCATCTCGGCGGCGTTATTGACTCATGTGAGGCTTCGGTAGTGGAGATTTTGGGCTTATTGTGGTGGATAGGACCTTGATTTGATGCTGTTATTGTTGTATTTGTGCAGGGTGAGCTGCGTAAGCGCCGTGTGCGTGTGTTCGTGAGTCTGCGGGACGTATCGGCGCTTCCAGGTGACGTGATGCGCAGCTTTTTACCTCTGACTGCGTCCCCATCGTCCGTACTTGGAGCACTGGAGCGACCACTGTTCTATCAGCCAAGTAGCGATGCTGCTCGTCAAGTTGGCGCAAACGCCTCGCTGAACGTGTTGTACACGTAAATGCTGTCATGAGTTGAACTCTGCTGGCGAAATTGAGGTATTTCGAGCAATGCGTTTTTTTCAGTTGATCTGTTATTGTCTCGTGCTCTGCAATAAATAGCCTTCAATTGTGCAGTGTACGCGTCAAGGTGCTATTAGGCTCGAAGCCATCGTCCCTCGCGTTCGGGCTCTAGGGCATGGCTACTTGATGCAAACTATTGTAGAGCCCCGACATCCGTCTCTAATGGATCAGAATCACCAGCAACAGCGCGGTGGGTCAGCGCCCGTTCGTCGTTCTCCACGCGGTTCCTATCGTCTGGCATTCCTGAGTATAATGCACTGCTGGACATTAACCTGGGGAAGCGGCGCGAGTTCCTGCTTGGCAATCGCCAGTCACTGGCATTGATGCAACAGACGGGCGTCATTGAGCGCGTGGAGGAACAGCCAGATAACCCGAATCAATATGTAGTGCACATCGCCGAAAAACCTATTCACCGGCGCAAGCGACTTCCGCCCCGATCCAGTTCAGGCCCACTGCTTCTTCCTGAATCGCAAGAGGCACCATGGCGACACAACTCTGCCCCAGGTGGCATTCTCCCTGCATACTCGTCTTCATCCAGTCGGAGCACCAATTCTATTCGAAGAGGAAATGCTAACACCTCCAAACTACAGGAATCAAGTGATCATCATACCGAATCCAGCGCAGATAAAGATCATATCCCTAATGCAGCAAAGAAAACGAATGCGGCAACACTGAAAGGACTCAGCAGGAGTTACAGTTCTAGCACAGTATTGAACAAGTGCAAACCTGTCCTGAAGTCTTCGGCTTCGAATCGCTTGGCCCTTTTCGGCTCGACGAAATGCAGCGCACTCTTAGAATCTGCTGCTGCTGCTGCTGCTGACCCGTCCAGCTTCGACAATGAAGGCGATGGAGATGACACGCCATTGTCACGCGTATCGGAAATGCACCAGCGAAGACAAAGTGCAATTCCATCTAACCTTACAGCTGCTATCGACGAATTCAAGGCAAAACAGGCAACATCTAAGAGGCCAGCGGCGGCACCTTCTACTCTTGCAAAAACGCAACAGCCAGTTGTGAAAGGAACAGTGGAACACTTACTGGAAAATGACGCGGCTTTCATGGCTCAAATCCGCGTTATGAAGGAACAGCTCACGGAACTGGAGGCCGTTAAGGTACACTTAGATGCAGAGGTTGCACTTTACGACGCAAACTTCGTGGTGTGAACGCTGTTCGCGAGAATGATGTGGCTGTGGCACATTGCTCATCCATCATGCAGCATCGCTTATCGAAAGCTGAGGAAGAATTCATGAAACTCGTCACGCAGCAGCAAGAGGCGAAAATGGATGTAGACCGTGTGCGTCACGAACTGCTGTCGTTGCGAAAGGTGCGGCACAAGCTGCAGACAGACATCGAAGACGTGGCACAAGCTAATCAAGCGTTTGAGGAAAAGATTCACGCGACCAAATTCGTGCGCAACCAACTGTCCGAGGGACTGAGTGAACTTGAGCACCAAGCAGAGATGGAGCTCGAGGAACAGAAGATTAATTTGCCGCCAGAAGATGCTGTTGTCGTGGATGTAGCCAAGCTTATGAGCGCCGTACAGGAACGCAATGTTACGCGTCGACACGCTTACAGTGATGGAATCGATGCCAATCTGAGCGTTACTTTGGCAGCACTTCACCCAAGCGTAGGAGCATTATCCCCAGGAAGTAACATCAACAAAGCACCACTACGGAAGGGTATTCGGCGCGGTAGTTCAGCAGAGACCCCAAATCTCTACTGGACCATTCTGTACGGTTATTCATGTCTTGCGCTGTTTGTGAATGCAATTTTGCGTTGTTCACTGACGTTGTTGCTTGTTTGATGTAGACGGCATTTCGCGTGTTGCAAAACTCGCTCGGGTTTACAGACCTGGCTACCTTCGAGCAGCATTTCACGACAGCGGAAGAGCAGTTGCTATCAAAGTACAAGGCTAATCTTGCGCTAACGGACGAGCTTGCTTCACTAGAGAAGGAGCTACTTGCAGTCAATACCGAGAAAAGGCTAATCGTGCCAACGTACGAGGTATCATGCAAGCCAACGAGAAGGTCGAGCGTGATATGCAGACGCGTATCCAAGCAACGCTAAGAAACATCCGGTCCTACAATGAACTACGAGAGCAGCGCAATCGTGAGCACACGCGCCTGCGCAACATCATGGTGCGATGTCTCGAAGCGCTGCAAATTGATGCGAGGTCCTCCAAGTTATCTGATGATGACGCTAATAGCGTCGGCAGAGGGAGTACTAGCGGTAGCAGTGGAGGTTCGATTGGACAGACGTTGCATCTGAGCGAGATGCCGTCACCAGAACTGCTCGAGATGTTACAACGTAAGATGACGCAGGTAGCGGTCACTATGAAAGTCAAGCATAGTTCTCACATGCTTGAGTTACCACCTGAGGCCCTCCGACTGAATCGTGGCCATGACGGTCGACGCAGTAACATGTTCTCCACGCGTGAGGTGTCAAAGATTGTGCTGGGTCCACGAGAACCGTCAGGTTCAGCATTGCTGTCCATCTTAGGCACGGCTCAGGCACCTTCAGTTGATGCTGCAATGGCGCTCACGGAGAACCTGGGAATGGTGGAAGTGATGCGTGGCCTGCATCGCGCTACAAGTCCTGCCCGTCGAAGGGCGAGCTCTCTGTCAGTACACCCTCCAGTAATGGGTAAACTCAATGGAGCGCATAACAATGCTGGTAGCACTTCCCCAGAGGGGCCTGTACTGCCTGACACTGGATCAGCGGAAGCTAGAAAATCAAACCTGAATCATATGTATCCTGGAGGACACGGGCTTTGGCCACCAGATCATCGCTAGCAGTAATGACGGAGGCAGACAAAGAGGATGAAGATGAGGACGAAGATGAAAGTGGTGATCCACTAAACGACGAGCAGAGCAACGATAATAACATTGGGAACGACGACATAGAATTCACTGAAGATGATGGTGACGAACTGGATGCATTAGTCTCGTGAATGTCTCTACAGTGACTTCGCTTGGCGCACACCAAGATCCTGACGTTGAGACCCAGAAACATTGAGTATATGCGTGGTCACTGATTGCTACTGTCCTCAGTACGACCAATCTACCATCACTGATGTGCTATTCACTGGGTAAACGATAAAGTTTTGTCTATATTGTGGGGATAGGCTTGCGCAGACATGGGCTACTTGTAGCAGATTGCTGTCGCGTTAGGCGCCGTCGGACGTCACGGGGGTTTGCGACCACTTGGCGCATAGTGAATTCGAGTACCGCTGGCAGGTGAAAAAGCGCGAGTAACTTGCAGTCTCAGCTACTGCCGCTTCTAAAGATTCTGATGACGCTGGGAAGATGCGGTCAAAGTGGCCTCGACGATCGAGCTCGTCGTCCATGGCACGTACGATGTCCCAGTCACTAGCAGTAAAGAGCTTTAAGTGCGCTGTCTCGAAGCTCTCAATTGTCGGGTCTTGCACGATTTCATGTAGCTGTCGATTCGCCTGTTTGGACCGCATTGTCTTGCTACGGCGAAATGGGCGCGATGACGACGTCGACGAAGCTGATGAAGGGGTAGATGCACTCGATATTGACGAAGCAGTTGAAGACAGCAGCACAGAATGGGCAGTGTGGAGTTCGGTGGGCATACAGTCGCTGGGCACGCGCGTGATCGGTACCTTCAGCCCAACCAAGTGAAAAGTATCGCTGAGAAGCAGGCCTTTTACTCGTCGATCGAGTGGTGATCCCCCATAAGCGACGGAGACACGTTCACCTCAATGAGCCATGGGCGTAATTTCGCGTCCAGCATCATATCAAAGCCAAAGAGCTCGAAACAAGAGCTTTGGTCCGCAAATTGGTGGAGAAGAGGGGTCAGGTGTGCCTCGGCAGCTATCACGGTCTTGCAAATAACAGCACGGATATCTCGCATGAGCGTTTCTGGGTCTCCCAGGAGCTGTTGTGATTGCAGTGTGCGTATCAAAGCCGAGACTCCACTTGCTTCCAGCATCTGCTCTTTGTGCGTCTGCGTTTTCGACAAAGCCATCACTACTCTTGTTGATGGCGTAGTTGGTGAGGTGGGCGAAACGATTCTGCGGGTCCTTGAGTGAGTACGGTGCCGTGCAGAAGCGTGCAATGCCTTCCTGGAAGAGGTAGATGCGCAATGGGTCTACGCTGGTCACCACAACGTACAGTCTCAGATCAAACTTGTAGCGTGCACCGTCGCCAAGCAAGAGTGGCTCAGCCACGTACTTTTGAACGATGCGCGCCTTCAGTTGTTTCCCAGTTTTCGACTTCTTTGAGAGTTTCCGGGCATCTTCGCACATACGCCAAGCATCCCGATGCGTGAGGATCCGGATGCCACGGCCACAGGCTGATGCCGGTGGTTTCATGATCCAAAGTGGCCCGTCCACACTCGACGTCCTCGATTTCCTGCATGCTGCGTCGTCCGACTCGTTGTTTGTGACTCCGACTGAAGGCGGAAACGTGGCAGTGATGAAAGTTTCGTTGCGCTCTAACGCTCGACGAAAGGCATCCATCTGGTCGGGAAGCGAGAAACCTTCGGGAAGAAATCATAGCTCGCACCAAATCGACGGCGGCAGTTTGTAAGAGTTTTCATGAGTCGATCCTTGCGGCCGATGACCCATGGATCAGGGAAGTGATTAAACACTTGGTCGTGATCACCCCGGAAGCGTTGGAACTGCGTTTTGGGCACGGGTTTAACCCATGCCAAGTGCCATGCGGTCCACTTCTTGCGTGTGCGAGAGAACCCTGCCGCTGCAAAGGCGTTTTTCACACAGTTGCGCTCCCAAGAGGTTCGGTACAGCAGGGAAAGCTCTTGCGCGTTCACCGTAGCAACTAGCAAACCCGTGTAGTCTCTCTGGGCTCCGAGAGATGTCGGATAATCGAAGCATACTGTGGGGCTACGTCCTAGGGGATCGCTGCGGCTGAAGAGCAACCTGACGACCGGCGCGACTAGGCATTTCCCACCTGGGTTTGGAGGCTTCACTATCCCTCCGTTCGCATCCGTCTCCGTATCCGCGTCGTTGTCTTCGTCACCATTGGACTCTTCATCATCTACTTCTTCGTCGCTACCCCCGTCATCTTCATCGTCATCGAGCTCTTGCTGTGGTTGTTGCTCACGTCGTCCAACGGAGCTGCGAAATTGGTTCGAACGAAGACTTGGGGATGGTGGAGCACCGGTGGATGTGGATGAAGGAGCAGCAGGCGCAATGCTGGAGTCATCGATACGAAGAAGCCGCTGCCGCAAGCTCAAACGCGTCTCCATGGGCCTACAATGGTCAAGGTGTCGTTTCACTGCATGCAGGCGTTTTTGATCGTTTCAAGCTATTGGCAAAGAGGTTTTCATGGCGAGACAAGATAATGATGAACAAGCTTGGAAGTTTAAACGCAATGACGGAAAATAAATGGTTTGAACTTCAAACCATTTATTTTCTGCCATTGCTACGTGACAGAAATCCTATACCTAATAGGCCTGCCATCCCCTCTTTTGTCACTTGGTTAATTTCTGCAACGACAACCTACATGATTACGAACAGCAGAACATGGTCTGTGTAGTCTAATCGGAGAACGTAGAAACTTGAGGATACCACGAAAGTATTCCTCATGACCAAGCTTCTACTAAAATTTGCTGAAACTGTTTCCACCACTAGACATTTTCCAGCGCTCGTCAAAATATTTAGTTTGCACTACCGTCGTGGTAGTCTCTCTATCGCCCGGATACAGCAACATATTTGGTTTTCGCTCTAATCTCCATCGACTCTAATGAGAAATCAAGGCACACACGTGCCATGGCGCACGGTGTGTTGTTGAGCACAAAAGTGTGTGTGTGGGGAAGGCTATGGCCCTGTTAAATTAATACTTGCCACTCTGTGGCAGGACTTTCGACTGCTGGCTATGTGTACAGCGATACTAGTTACCGGAAAAGAACCACAGGCAAGGTGATCGGGTTGCGGTTGAGAGGCGGCGTTCGAAGGCGCCCTTGATTGTTGGAGAAGCACGGAAGGAGAAGCTGCGCAGATGATCAGCAATAAAATAACCTAAACGAGATTGGCTCGGAGACATTGTTGCCATCGCGTTCGTTCTGCCGCAGGGGCAGTGCGCAGCAGAGACCGGACATGCGCACCGAAGACAGCGTAGACTTGGAAAATAGTTCGGGGGGCAGATAAGGGCTCTTGATCTTCAAATTGATGTTTCTTGCGTGTTGTCCAAATAACGTGTAGAGCCACACTCCTGAGTATCATCCAAAGCGATGCGAGTTCAGACGAAAAGATACGAACTCTAGCATTCCACGTTGGTTCAGTAAGTACGCAAAGAAGAGTCCAGGAGATAGGATTCTCCATGAGCATGTCCCAGTCACCACTGACAAAGTCCACAATTCGCGTGCGCGAGAGCAATCAAAAATTGGTGCCGTTCTGTCTTCACATCGGTGCAGCCCGGATATCCGCACTCTAAGGCGTGGGGGTTCAAACGTTGTAGAAACCAGAAACGCGATCGCGTTGGTAGCAGTTTCCAACTTAATCGGAATTGTAGATCAGCATACACCGGCGTGGCAATATGGCGAAGATCCTTCAGTGAGTCAAGTGACTCCTGCAACGTCTCGACCGATGTTTCCTCACTCAGATAAGAGCGGATGATCGTGTAAAGTGAAAGTCCGACTGGAATACATGTGCCGGAGGTCTTGTTTGCTGAGTTGCGGAAATGTACGCGGGTGTGATACCAATAACCGTGACAGAGGCGCCACGAGTAATAGGACCATTCAATCGTCCGAGCCCGGATATGATCCAAGACACCATGCGAGTGAGATCAATGTAGAGCATTCGTAGCTGTCGGATACGAATGCGGAGACGCCATGTCGGTAGTACGAGGAGGAAACGGGCCAGAAACTCTGTCTCCAACGGCCAGTCTAATGTGAAAAGTCCAGAAGACGCCTACATCCAGTTTCCGCCGCAAAAGCGACCCGAAAATCACGAGTTCTGCCAGCCTCACGCAAGAGAGAACTCCGCTTACTATTCGGCATGGGGACTTGTAGGATAGGATGAGCGCTGTGACATATATTAGCTCGTAAAAGATACGCTTGCCGAACGACCAAATTGCCTGGGTCATGCAGCAACAGTATCGGTAAGCGTAAACAAACATGCTAAGAGTATTGTCACCACTGTGAGAAATTCTGGAAAGCAACAACACGATAACAGCGGGAAAACCGGGACACCAGGAAATTAAAAGGCGTAAACCCGAGTTCAGGAGGTAGGACGGAGATGAGTAGCGCATAACAAACTACGCGCCACGGCTCCTTCTCGTTGAGCCAGTAGAGTTGCTGAAGTAGTGCCACAAAATCGACAACACCACGGTCTGGAGGATGAGGTCGGCCGCGGTAAGTCCATGCTCGGGAACCCCACCGCGCCAGCCGAAGACGCACTCGACTTTCGAGTGAGGCACAAACCTCGTCTGTGGAAACTGCAGGACCAATTGGAATCTCTAAGTACGTCACAGATTCTGATGTCCCGATGCCAAGTAGCGTATCCGCTGGTTGCACCGTGGCACCTGCGAATGAGAGCAGCTTCGCTTTGTCCAGATTAAGCAGCGCGCCAGAACCATCGCAATAAACCTGAACTGCGGCAACTTGGCGCTGCAGACCATCGATACAAAAGTATGTTTTAGCTAAAGACCTGCAAGAGCAAAAGATTATTCGTTCGTAATCATTTCCCCATCGTTGAAAGACTTGCTACAGTAGTAGCAATTGCCTGTAGTCTTGTACTCTGCCCGAAAAAAGTACTAAGTAATGATCTTGGTATTTGTCAGAGTGATATCGGTCGACAGACATAGCATCTGTGAACGGAAGGAAGGACAACGCACACATAAATTCAAAGCGATTCTCGAAAAACAGTTTTCGGTGTGGAAAGTCTACGTTTGAAGAGTGAACACTGATTAACAGCCTTTACATTTGACCCACCGGAAGATATTGCTGTTAGAACAGGACCAGACAATAGCTTGCGAAGCAAGGGAAGTCGATGTAGATTTGTCTCTTCACTTTTGAATTTCTTCAATTCCCCAACAACCTCGACTCGAACACGATGCTCTCTGGTGCTGCTCTCTCGTCTGCCGTTGCGATACTGGCATTTACCTCTCACGCCGATGCTCACGGGGCCCTCAAGGTCCCTGAGCCGACCTTCGAGCAGGGCGCGTCTCACTCCAATTGGGTTACCCTGGTCGACAACTACTGGGATATCGGATCCGGAGGCGACCAAGTAGGTAAATTCAAGACGATGGCTACTGAGAAGGGTATGAGTGTGAAGGACGTCATCTTGGACATGGTCAAAGATAAGAAATGCGGCTTCACGCGCGCGGACGCGGACCCGCAACCGGTCCCCAGCGATGGGAAACTCGTCTGGCGGGGCAGTGGAAATAATGGTTTCACGCACACGGTACGAGCTCAATGGCAGCACTTAGTTTTGCTATATTAACGTACCAGTACTAATGGACTGTGTGTGATTTCAGGGTCCGTGCGAGGTCTACATCGACGATAAGTTGGTGCTTCACGGCGACAACTGTGAAGACGAATATCCTGGCGGTCCCGACGAATCGGGTAAACTGTCGGAGATGACCATCGACTACTCATCGTGCAATGGTGACTGCATGCTGTCGTTTTACTGGCTCGGGTTCCAGAACGAGCAATGGCAGTCGTACGGTAAGTTGATGCGAATTCGTTTGTACTAGGTGCTTTGCGACGTGATATCTAATCCCCGTGCGTTTGTCTTGCTTCTCAGTCAACTGCGTTCCTCTGACGGGAAGTGGGAAGTCGACGGGGGCTCAACCCAGTGGAAACCAAGCCACTGAAGCTCCTTCCTCGGACGAAGAGCCGGATGAGAAGTCGAATGAGGAGCGGGAAAGTCTGGAGGAGCGATCCAGTGACGTTCTCTCGATGGGAGATGCCAAGTGTGACTGAACTCGTCGCCTTCGTTAGTCGACTTCGACTCTTTGAGCGTAGCCAGCTATTGAAGTCAAGCTACGCCTTCTTGTGGCGTAAGTAGCGGGCTCAGCAAACATTTAGCCTGTGTTGTGGACATTGAATGTCTTACTAGTTGTCAATCCGACCAAACTGTTCTAGGTTTGCCTCATTAACACCCCTTAAGAGTTTGAAAATACACTTGACTGGGGTAGTGATCACCTTTTTCCTTATTTCTTGACTGGAATTAGTGGCTATAAAATTCGTGGGAAAAATCAATTCGCTCGCGTTGTACGGAATCATGGCAAACCCAACCGGGTTCGAATTCGCTTGATACCATGGAGAAAAATACAGTTGCTGTCTGCGATCGTACAGATCCGAACCTGTTTCGCGTGTTAACAATAACATTTTCAGAAGATAATATTCGTTCCCAAGCACTACCTCCAACATATTTGCGCAATATGTTCTTCCTGGGCGGGTGTTCGACATGTATTCGGGTGGTGTAATGGGCAAATACTCGCGGTGGGTAGCATGGCCATTATGTTGATCCCTCGTCTCACACACTCGTACCAAAACACTGTTTGACAAACAGCAAAGGGTTAAATCCTGCACGGACACCAAGGCAGTCAAGAGAGTAGTGGCATAACAAAGACCTCCGTAGAGACGTCATGGCACCGTGTGCAGCTGAAGGTACAACGACATTTTCCTCACAATCTTCAATGAGTTTTCGCTACAGAATGTCACTACATGAAGAAGCCTTAAGCATTTGGTTCGAGGAGCACTCCACGAAGAAACAGTGGTAAGATCGAAGGCTCTGGATCAGGATAGTGTTCATAGTTGTCTTGTCAAATGTTGGTTGATCCTGAAGTGTGATATTGATCCAGGCGCGTGGATGACTTGGGCGTGGAAGAATACGAAGGCGTCAACAAAATTGATCTTGGTTCTCCGAAAGAGTACATGAAGGTGAGAGGATTCTTCCAGTTGTCGTATAAGTTCGAGCGGCCACCATTTAAGCTGGGACATCCAATGTAGTGGTTCCGCAGAGTGTTTGATGCCGATCTTGAAGAAGCGAGTGGAATGCACCGCGATGTGTCACCGCAGGTGGACGGCTCGTTGCAGCTGCAGATCGAGTTCCCAGTCCAGACGCCCGATTCGTCGTGGTCAGCAACGTACAGCTTTTATCTCGAGCCTGTAGCAGTCTCACGGATTGCTATTCTTGAGTCAAAGCTGCGAGATCAAGAAAAAGAATTGAAATTCTTCGTGCTCAGTGCCGAAACAATGCCGTGGCGCATTTGTGTCTGCACAGCTCAGAAGTGGACTTGAATGACGAGTTCATAGTCTGGCAAAAGATTACATCGCCTCACTTTGTCGTGAGTGGTGCTGCAACGCACGTTCAATTTGTTCAAGCAGCAGTTTTTAACATCCAAGTATCTGTGCGCCATCATCCGGTTAACCAACCTTCAATGGAGCTGCAGCAAAATGGTATATGCCTTCAGCGAGATGTCCTGCATAAAAACATGTGGGGCTACCTGGTTTTGAGCCTCCTCACTTTCACAGTGCGGGTTCAACCAAGCGACAATGTGGCAGTGAGGTGCATTGGGAGCACGACGAACGCCTCGGGTTCGTTGACTATCACTCGCATTGGAAATTAAGTTTCGGTGCGTCTCCAACTAGTCTAGCGGGGAACAATCCAGGTCATTGACATGGCAACATCCACATTGTAAATGTTATTGGACCTGGGTTCGTCAAAAGCATATTTCAATAAGATCATGATGCGTTTGCGCTAGGAAAAACGTTTCTTTTTCATTCGCCTGGGTTAAGCTTTGTCACATACAGGAGGAGTTAATGACTTCCATGCGCTCAAATCCTAAGTCCACAAGCTCTTCTCATCATCCATTTACCTCCGGTATCATCTGTTGCTAGCATAATTCTCCCGACTGCCACAAACCCACCTACCGTAGATGCGACCACCAAAGTTGGTAAACTTGGTCTTAATCGGAAAAACCAGCTCGCCCCCGTTCGCCGCGTATCGTGATGCAATCAAGTATAAATCCTGGCCACGACTTGAACTTGACAGGCGCCAACGAGGTAGAATACGGTTGTTCGCCTCGATTGTAGATCCAGATCCGATTGTTTCTCGTATCAACTATGACACCTTCATGCGTGTCAGCCTCCATAAACTTGGTCACTTTCGTCTTCACATCCTCGAATGTGACGTCAATCGATGACATGGGTTCAACAACGACTGACGGCACACAAGGGGTGTACGTTTTATCTTTATCGTCATCCGCTAATGCGGCCTAAGTTGATTCCTCAACGTAAGCGAAGTCGGGGATAAGCTAGTAGTGATAACCTAACAAGCGATGTGATGACAGTTCATTAAATTGAAAACCAGAACGACTCGTTTCAACGGCGATCCCAACTCGTGGATTGCGCAGTTTCCAGCCCCCCACTTGCCCAGCCGCACTCCTTAGTTCCACCCCTGAAGATCGTATCGTCGCTATTTCTCGTACGACGAGAATTGGAAAATCATACTCGAGTAAATACCGTTCGTCTGTCACTTCATTAAGATCTGGAGAGAGGGGTCACTGGGTATTTTCCTGGTGTCGCTGGCACGTGAGCCCCATCCGGCAGTGCGATTTTCAAATTCTCAATACTCTCCATGCTGTCCTCACTACTACACTCACCCACTGGAACTCGGGGGTTGAATTGAGTGTTCTTGGAAGAAGAAAAAACTGCCTCGTTGATCCGCAAAAGGGGCTAAACGAACCATTGCACTCGTCCAATATCATAAAAACAGTACTACCGCCCCCTTGAGCCCCAGATCGAAGACTGCAAACCCATTTTTTAGCATGGAATACTTGCCATTCGCTCGGGATTCGGTGCACGGCTGGCGTTTACATCTGCATGGTTGAGAGGCGTTGGAACGATGTGTTTTGGTGAAATTCAGATTCTGCTGCATCACCGGCCATACCTCGAGTCCAAAGGCCCACGTCTGCAGGTTTCAGAGCCCCAGGATAGGTAAGACGCGTATTCTCACGGTCGCAAAGTTAATTATCATTCAATCCGTTTTCACAGAGGTAGCGGAATAATGGAGACCGTCAACCCAACTTCAACGTTTGGCCTGGATTTTGTGTGGGAATCTGCAGACTGAGTTGTACCTGGCACTACCAAGTGCAGCGGTCTCTGGGCTTGCAGCCCAGCGGAAGAACACTTACGCTTAGCAACCATGGGTAGTTGCCAAACGGATGAGTAGTTACGGAACGGACGATCCTTCTCGAGAGGTATGCATAGGGAGAGACGCAAGCGAGTAGTACATGGAGCTAGGCTTTGCGTTCATTCTACAGGTGAGGAAGCGTTTGCATTTTAGCATTCAAACATACGGAGTTTACTGGTAGCTCTTAACAAATGTATCCCTTACACCGTGAGCAGGAGGTGTTGGAGGGTTCTCTGGGACCCATTACGAGCAGCTATATCCCCTCTCGGGACTGGTGCACTCTGTCGCTCAAGCAAAAATATTCGACATACTTCATGAAGTTGAAGCTCGAGTGTCAGATCGGAGGCAAGAGAGGGTGCTGGTCATTCCCAATGAACCCGGAAGACCCTCGACCGATCTACAAGCGAACGCTGGGGGGACATATAAACGGTTGGCATTGATCACTGGCTGCAGCAGGTGGAAGGAGGGCGATATTGTAAAGTGTCGTTGCGAGTATTAAAACATACTCTAACTGTTTACCACCTACCGCTGCAATACGGTAGCTTTGTTAGTTCTACTACGATCATGCATTGTCGTGGCACCAAAACAATGTTGTTGCTTGATCTGGGATACTAGTACAACACTTAAAGCCAACGCCTACAGAAGTGTAAAATGCATATTGTATTGCTATGGCACAAAACTCTCTAGCACTGTATCACCGTTCAGTCGCTTACAAGAAGTACGACCCGACAGCCACAGCAGTAGCCGCGGCAACACCCATGGCACCCGTGATCTGAGACGCGCCGCTCGAGCCCGACGCGCTCGCAGACGCGGATGAAGACGCCGTCGAACTGCTAGAGTCTCCTGTAGAAGACGACACCGTGGCCGTCGAGTCTAGTGACGAGTCCGTCGTGGTAGTTGAAGAGCTTCCCACCGTGGTCGATCCGGTTGAGCTTGAAGCACCCACAGTCGAGTCGATCGCACTGCTGCCGGTAGTTCCGACGGTGGTGGAGGTAGCACCCGTGCCAGATGCAGCCGTAGTGCCCGCAGCTGGGGCGGCGGTGGCAGAGATCGCAGTACCCGTAGCCGTGGCTCCCGTAGCAGGCGTCACAGCGGGGTCGTGGTGGCTGCGGTCGAGGCACCCGTGGTCGTCGCCCGGTAGTCGTAGCTCCGGTGGGGGTAGCCGTTGTAGCAGTCGCGCCGGTGTTGGGGGTAGACTGGCCACTGACGCCGGCAATGGCGAGAGCAGCGATGACGAGGACCTGGAAGAACTTCATTGTTGTAGGTGGATGGGAGTGTTGAGACTTGAGCACTTGGGAGTGGAAATGTGAATGACAAGCTTCCGACGTCGCGAATTCAATCAAAGAACGGAAGGAGGGAGAGCAGACGAGTGCTGGCAATGCTGAAGCATACGGAACGTTTTGCTCTGTTGTTGCCATATGAGTGCCCCTGATGTTTGTGAGTTTGTGGAAATTGCGCCTTGTGGTTTTTGAGACATGCTTTATCTTGTAGCAACATGTATTGCTGTTGCTATCCATTCATGGAAGCGAAGTGTGTTGCAAGAAAGAAGAAGGAAGGGTGTGTCTGAGGCAAGTATGGATAGTTGACATTTGATATCGCGAGTGATATCGATGGCCTCAGCGGTTCTGTCTCACACACGCATCGTGAAAATATGTTATCTTCTCTAGGCGCAATATAGCATTCAAGAGTCGACATCGACCAAATTCAATTGCGGTCTTTCTCGGGTCCCAATATATTTTTTGTGTATATTAGTAACATCCCTTGGTCAAAAAAAGAAAACGAATGATTTGTTAACTGTGGTGGCAAGATAATGGTGCCATGTGAAAAATCTGTTACAGTAGCTTGATGTCAGCGAAGGAATGACAAAGCAGAAATCATGTACGGATTCTGATAGTGAAATGCTGCCGGTTGGCCCCTAATTTCCACTTCGTGGAATGTCAACGAGCTAGGCTAGGTGTATTCTTCTTGTACTTCGCCGCGACAATTTCGTTTGGTTGCACCCGCAATAATAGGTTCTGCAACACACGGTATGGAATTAAAATTCCATAGCAAAAGTTGTGCTGGTTCTTGAAACAAGGTACTTACAAGAAAGCATCAGCTTGTTTCACTCGGAGATTTATTGTTAACCTGCTCTAAGCATGTAGATATTCATTCCTAGCCTGGTAATGAACAGCTAGAGCAAAACCATGTCAAGATGGCAAGATTAAAAGTTAATTACCTTAAGTTCAAGTGAAGCAGGTTTCAATAAATGCCTCCAAAACTCGGGAAGGATAACAACATATTTTCACGATGCGTGTGTGAGACAGAACCGCTGAGGCCATCGATATCACTCGCGATATCAAATGTCAACTATCCATACTTGCCTCAGACACACCCTTCCTTCTTCTTTCTTGCAACACACTTCGCTTCCATGAATGGATAGCAACAGCAATACATGTTGCTACAAGATAAAGCATGTCTCAAAAACCACAAGGCGCAATTTCCACAAACTCACAAACATCAGGGGCACTCATATGGCAACAACAGAGCAAAACGTTCCGTATGCTTCAGCATTGCCAGCACTCGTCTGCTCTCCCTCCTTCCGTTCTTTGATTGAATTCGCGACGTCGGAAGCTTGTCATTCACATTTCCACTCCCAAGTGCTCAAGTCTCAACACTCCCATCCACCTACAACAATGAAGTTCTTCCAGGTCCTCGTCATCGCTGCTCTCGCCATTGCCGGCGTCAGTGGCCAGTCTACCCCCAACACCGGCGTGACTGCTACAACGGCTACCCCCACCGGAGCTACGACTACCGGAGCGACGACCACGGGTGCCTCGACCGCAGCCACCACGACCCCGCTGTGACGCCTGCTACGGGAGCCACGGCTACGGGTACTGCGATCTCTGCCACCGCCGCCCCAGCTGCGGGCACTACGGCTGCATCTGGCACGGGTGCTACCTCCACCACCGTCGGAACTACCGGCAGCAGTGCGATCGACTCGACTGTGGGTGCTTCAAGCTCAACCGGATCGACCACGGTGGGAAGCTCTTCAACTACCACGACGGACTCGTCACTAGACTCGACGGCCACGGTGTCGTCTTCTACAGGAGACTCTAGCAGTTCGACGGCGTCTTCATCCGCGTCTGCGAGCGCGTCGGGCTCGAGCGGCGCGTCTCAGATCACGGGTGCCATGTGTGTTGCCGCGGCTACTGCTGTGGCTGTCGGGTCGTACTTCTTGTAAGCGACTGAACGGTGATACAGTGCTAGAGAGTTTTGTGCCATAGCAATACAATATGCATTTTACACTTCTGTAGGCGTTGGCTTTAAGTGTTGTACTAGTATCCCAGATCAAGCAACAACATTGTTTTGGTGCCACGACAATGCATGATCGTAGTAGAACTAACAAAGCTACCGTATTGCAGCGGTAGGTGGTAAACAGTTAGAGTATGTTTTAATACTCGCAACGACACTTTACAATATCGCCCTCCTTCCACCTGCTGCAGCCAGTGATCAATGCCAACCGTTTATATGTCCCCCAGCGTTCGCTTGTAGATCGGTCGAGGGTCTTCCGGGTTCATTGGGAATGACCAGCACCCTCTCTTGCCTCCGATCTGACACTCGAGCTTCAACTTCATGAAGTATGTCGAATATTTTTGCTTGAGCGACAGAGTGCACCAGTCCCGAGAGGGGATATAGCTGCTCGTAATGGGTCCCAGAGAACCCTCCAACACCTCCTGCTCACGGTGTAAGGGATACATTTGTTAAGAGCTACCAGTAAACTCCGTATGTTTGAATGCTAAAATGCAAACGCTTCCTCACCTGTAGAATGCCCAGGACCACATGATGAAGCCCACCGAGTTGAAGTTCATTGCTCTTCTTCTTGGCCCGAAACAAATTGATATTAGTGGAAGTCACGTGGCAACTCCTGGCAAACAGCACAACACATCACAACCAGCGTGAATATACAATCAACCATCCAATTGAGAAACCATAGCAGTTCGACGTGCCACTTATCGCCGGTGTTTTGGTTCACCAACCAAATGATGGACTCCAGTGCAGCCGTCTCCACCTTGCAACAAAAGCTGTCATCGTTTGGAGCGGTGAGCGTGAATGGGCTCATAGTGTTTCCTTTCTTTGCGGGTAAATTCGTGAATGAAAAGACTTGGAAAACGTGCAGCATTCTCGCCGATGGTAGCAGACCAGCTACAAATGTAGCATTGTCTCTTTATTAGTCAACGTGGTGGAAAAGGAGATTGATGTAACGTTGCTCTGGTCTACACATCTTGCTCAAGTAGTGCGAGCGCTTTCTCATACTGCAATTTCGGTACCAGGACAACAGTGAACGGAGAATGACTACTGACACCAAGATCAAACTACCGGGTGGCGACAGCTTTAGCTGCGAAGTTGATTCAAGTTTTGAAGTGTCAACGATCAGTCTGACTAACGAACGGACGGGAGACGTGTGGTACACCAATAAACTCGTGGGGGTATTTAAGTCATGTTGCCGGCGTTTCTTCTCACCATGTGCATCTGCTTTACTTGTGAAGGAAATGTAAACTGAACGCGAAGAATGTGGTGGACTACAAAGCTGAATACAAAATGGATTTCGAACTGGGACCTCTGCATCGTGTCGTCGTGGCACTTGTGAAGGCACGATGATGGCACATATTAATAATCGTGTCTTGAATGCTAAAAAGAACCTTTTGCATTGTGCTTTCCAGGACATGGTGCAAGGAAGTTTGTCGCGTTATAACCCATATACCGTCTTCACCATAGTGCCCTACTCGAGCTTCAGCACCTTCGCTGAGTTAACGTGGTCACCGACGAGCAGTTCGTGATCATGAAGACCAGCAACGTGACATTCGACGAGGCTGTCAGCATCCTTTACACGACACTGACAAGCTGTGTGAACATGCCAAGTTCAAGGCGGGTGAGTATGTGCTCGTTTTGGGAGGAGCGACAACGACCCAGTTAGCTCATCCCATGAGGACCCACGTGACCAAAGGCTGCCACGACTGCTTGGTCATGTGGTCACTTGGCACCAAGACCAGGTAGACGACTACCGTGATTATATTCGTGGAATCCACATTCGTTGCTCAGGCGGTGATAGAGACAATGTTGAGGAGAGGGAGGGGCTTCAATCCCAGACATTGGAGGATATTGGCTACTGCTTCGTCGTCAATACCAAACTCTCTCGAATGTCGGAAAATAAATTGGCAATGTCAATCAAAAGAACTGGCCAAACTTGGCATGCTCGGTCGTACTTCTTGCGTTTCGTGGAAATGTATGACATTCCGTAGCCACGACATTGCGTTTGCAAATAACAGATAAAAACGTAGTGAGCCAAGCACGCGTTAATCCACCAGAATCGATCCACAACAACGAAAATTCACTAATTGTAGATCGTAATACATGAAATATTGTGCACTGTACTAATCACACTGTAGCGCAAACTACGAGAGGCATCGTAGTGCATCCAACCTGAGATCAAATCTTTTAGCATCACTTCACGGCTCAGTCGCTTACAAGAAGTACGACCCGACAGCCACAGCAGTAGCCGCGGCAACACCCATGGCACCCGTGATCTGAGACGCGCCGCTCGAGCCCGACGCGCTCGCAGACGCGGATGAAGACGCCGTCGAACTGCTAGAGTCTCCGTAGAAGACGACACCGTGGCCGTCGAGTCTAGTGACGAGTCTGTCGTGGTAGTTGAAGAGCTTCCCACCGTGGTCGATCCGGTTGAGCTTGAAGCACCCACAGTCGAGTCGATCGCACTACTGCCGGTAGTTCCGACGGTGGTGGAGGTAGCACCCGTGCCAGACGCAGCCGTAGTGCCCGCAGCTGGGGCGGCGGTGGCAGAGGTCGCGGTATCCGTAGCCGTGGCTCCGTAGCAGGCATCACAGCGGGGCCGTGGTGGCCGTTGTAGTAGTCGCGCCGGTGTTGGAGGCAGATTGGCCACTGACGCCGGCAATGGCGAGGGCGGCGATGACGAGGACCTGGAAGAACTTCATTGTTGTAGTGTCGATGGGAGTGTTGAGACTTGAGCACTTGGGAGTGGAAAGGAGAATGACAAGCTTTCGCCGTGGATGCGAATCAGAGAGAGGTGGCACTGAACCACACGAGCGCTCCTGATGCTCGTAGATTTGTGGAAGTTGCGACCAAATCTTAAGCGGACTTCGCAACTGAAAAAATGGGAAAAGCGCAGAGAGCATGTGGACAAGACCAGCTAACTTCCGTCTGTTTGAACCATGTGCGGCTCACATACTGGTATTACAGGACCTTACGAACATCAAGTCTCCATAACAGAGACCTAGCCCACGCAACTTGTGCTCTCTGAGCAAAAATCTCCTCAACCGCGGTTCCTTGAAGATTGAAGAGCATAGCAATTCCACTCGACATAGATACTTGAGACAATATACCACAATGAATGTCAACGACAAATTTTAGCACAGGAGTCGTGGGCGACTTCAAATTAAGACCCTACCTGGATAGGGAATTTCCATGTTAGATTTTCCCATCATAAGAAAACACTGGGAAGGGAATGATTAGGAATTGGAGCGATCTTCTTTGAGTAAGATTCTGTTAAAAGTATCCGATATCATAGGCTTCAGACTGCCTGTATAGCAAAATGGCTGCGTTGGAGCCATCTACAGGAGGTAAGAGCCCATAGCAATGATCGCAGCGGTGGCGACTCCCATACTGCCAACGATCTGGGAGGTTCCACTGGATTCGGAGGCGCTGCCACTGGCGGATGTTGAAGTGGCACTCGCACTGCTAACGTCGCTAGATGACGAAGGAGCCGTCGTTGATGGTGCGTCCGTCGTGATGGTCGAGCTTGAGGTGTCCGAACCCACCGAGACGGAGCCGTCAGAGCTCGTGGAGCCCACCGTCACGTCGATAGGGCCACTGGAACTTGTGGACGCAGTGGTGTCAACACTTGATCCAGCCGTCGAATTGGCGGCTTCAACACCCGACGATGCCGAAGTAGCAACAGGGGTCTCGGTGGTAGTGGTGGAAGCACTCGAAGCAGCAGCCGAAGCGGCGGTCGAGGTGGCTGTCGAAGCAGCAGTCGACGTTGTGCTGGTACTTGTGCTCGCACTCGAAGTGGACAGCGACGCGCACGTGGCTGCGAAACCGTTTACCATCGTGTACACATCTAGTACCAAGCCGCTCGTCGGCACCGTCAGATCACAATCGGGCGGGTTCAATTCGATGATAGATGAGATCAGCGACTGGCAGTTGTCGGACGCGCACATGAGTTTGTATGTGGCGTCATCTGGCATCGTCGTCGAGTACAGCAAACTGAAGCCGGAGTCGTCTGAGCAACTGTCGAATGAGCTCAGTGTCAACACGCTGGCCAATGTGGTGTACGCGGCCGTCTGCTGACTTGATGAGCAAGTGTCAGCGGCGGAGGAGCCAACGAAGGCGGCGGCAGCGATGGCGAGGACAGTCTTGGTGTTCATAGTACCTGGGTAGTAGGTGTGGGGTACTTGGCTACGCGGGCAGATCAAATTGTAGAATGAGAAGCTGCAGACATTGGAGTGCCGGCAAAGCGAAGTGACAGACTGTCCGTCGAGGTATGTGTATCCGTTGGTGCTTGGTCGTGCCGCTACTAGCGGTACGTAGCATGAACACACGGCGGACCAGGCTGTTGTCAACGATACGGACATTATTACCTGACTTTAGACGCGGGTCTTCAGGAAATTCATCCAACGCACCTTGCGTTGGATGAATGCCTGTGATTCTGGTCTACTGTGCTGTCCATTTTCGCCCGTTCTCTTGTGTGGAACGCCCTCGTCACAGTGCAAACTGTGGGCGACTGCCCTGACACCAGATCGCAGTTTCGCCGGTCCTCCCGTATTAAATAGGCACTAACGATCCAGCACATTCCGCTTCGCAACCAATCCACAAGCGCGCATTGAACACGGCACTTTATCGACCGACAAAGCAGCATTATGAAACATTCAAGGTCTTAATCATTGGAAAAGGAATCGAACACCAATGTAGCCGCGAGAATCGTATGCATTATTTTTACACTAGGAGACAGCATCACTACAGCACAGGCACCTCAGAAGTCTACCCGTATCCGCGTCTAAACGCATGAATGAACGGCATCGCAGTTTGCCTGCTTAGAGGAAGTACGACCCGACAGCCACAGCAGTAGCCGCGGCAACACCCATGGCACCCGTGATCTGAGACGCGCCGCTCGAGCCCGACGCGCTCGCAGACGCGGATGAAGACGCCGTCGAACTGCTAGAGTCTCCGTAGAAGACGACACCGTGGCCGTCGAGTCTAGTGACGAGTCCGTCGTGGTAGTTGAAGAGCTTCCCACCATGGTCGATCCGGTTGAGCTTGAAGCACCCACAGTCGAGTCGATCGCACTACTGCCGGTAGTTCCGACGGTGGTGGAGGTAGCACCCGTGCCAGACGCAGCCGTAGTGCCCGCAGCTGGAGTCACAGCAGGCGCCATTGTGGTCGCTGAGGCGCCAGCGATGGCAGAAGACTGGCCACTGACGCCGGCAATGGCAACGGCGGCGATGACGAGGACCTGGAAGAACTTCATTGTTGTAGTGTCGATGGGAATGTTGAGACTTGAGCACTGGAGGGTGAAAAGGAAAATGAGCTACAACTGCTGGCGGATCGCACAGGGGACTCTGCTCTCCCTCTCTCGGCTCGACACGCCGAAGACTCCCGATGTTCGTGAGTTTCACCAAATCCCATTTGCACAACGTGTTGTTGAAAGGGAAAGCGCAGTGAGCATGTGGTTGACATTTCCGTCTTTTGAACCACGTGTGGCTCACCGGTTTGCTTCATGTACGAGCACCCGATCCATCTGAGAAATCCGCCCTACCATCAAACGAGACTAGGCAATGACTGAGAGATAGCCTGCGACGCAGCGACGATGGGTCGAGCGGCGAAATGGAGCCACGAAGGACGACACGATCTTTCGTGGAAGACGGCTTTGATACTTCAGTCACAATGATGTACATTACCACGGTCGTTGGCCCCTATGGCATTTGCTTCCTATGACTGCATCAATACAGATGAACTTCGTTTCGACAGAAAGAATACGTCTATTGCAAGAATATCAAATCAAACTGAATGAGGTTCCTAAGAGACTTTTAGCATCTCACTTGTAGTATCCCCGCAATCAGGTCTTGCACTGCGATCACAGCACTGTCGTAACTTTACACGAAAGTTTACAGGAAGTACGAGCCCACTGCGACGACAGCAGCCGTGGCGACGCCCATGGCGCCAGCAATCTGAGACGCACCACTGGAGCCGAAGCACTGGCAGCGGACGACGACGTGGCCGTCTCGCTGCTGGCATCACCGCTCGAAGTAGTCGAGGACGACGAGTCAGTGGTAGCAGCGGTGGAGCTCGAGCCCACAGCGGCCGAGCCAGTGGAGCTGGTGGCACCCACCGTTGGGTCCACAGCACCGCTGGCGCCAGTGGCACCAGTGGCAGGGGTAGTAGCGCCCGAAGCGGCCGTGGAAGCGGCAGTGGAAGCAGCCGTGGAGGCGCCAGTGGTGGCGGCAGTGTCAGCACCCGAGGCGGCGGTGACGGCTCCCGTGGACGAAGCGGCCGTGCCTGTAGCCGGGGCGGTTGTGGTGGCCTGGCCGTTGACGGCGGCGATGGCGATGGCGGCGATGACGAGGACCTGGAAAACCTTCATGGTAGAGATTGAGGTGTTGGTTGTAGTGGAGACTTGAGCACTCGATGGGAAAAGTGAGAATGAGAGGGATCGACGCCGGCATTTGGAAGAAGAGCTAGAAGAAGCCACCCATTTACTGCGCTTCGTACTGACGTGGTGAGACCATATGCATGGCGTGCGAGGTTTTGTGGTTGTTGTGTCGTTGGACATCGAAACACAAACGTTTTCGAGGGGTTGAAGTGGGAATCATATACACACCATCCAGTGGTACTAAGAGAGATCGTGATTTTAAAACAAAATAGGTACAAAGTACCAGTAAATGGTGGTGATAACTATCTAGAATACTGCTTTGAGTGGTGGTGGTATCCCTACCATTGAAGTTGGCAAATCATGTAGAGACGGCAGGCATCAATCATACCCTGGAAGTCTCTCGAGATGACATTTGTCCTGTTACAAGCCTAGTGATGGAAGGGTTCTAGTCACTACATGTGTAGTGTCCTTAGTGTCTTTGGGAGCATCTCAGATAGTGTCTTCGATATCAGGAGGCAAACGTCCTGGACATGATAGCCAGTGTTTGGACTGGGTACATGGGGATGAGAGCTCCATTGGCAAACTTTAGGAACCTCATGGGAATCGACCAGCGAAAAGTGACCTCGCTCTGGATGCAAACGTCGAATTGGAAGGGAGCCTAAATGCATGAAAGATTGAACTCGCTTGTTACAGCGTTAAGCTTAACCTACTCTGCTGTCTAGGAACAAATGCACGTCGAGACTGATACTCGGAACGTTGACGACCGATAGTTGATTGCAGCCTTACAAGAAGTAGGTACCCACAGCAAGTAGAGTGGCCGTAGCGATGCCCATGGCCCCAGTAACTTGAGAGGCGCCGCTTGAACCAGAGGAAGAGCCGCTCACGGAGCCGCTCTCATCGGCAGTCGCTGGCGAGGCATCCGCGGACGATCCCATCGAGGCATCGGCTGCCATCGAGCTAGAGCTCGAAGTCATCATGGAAGTCATCGGAGTAGTCGAGTCGGTCATACTACTGGAAGCGGTGTCAGTCCCAGTGCTAGAAGTCGTGCCGGAAGTCCCACCATTCACACCTCCAGAAGTGGAGTTCGTGGAGGCGCCACCTGCTGTTGAAGAAGCCGTCGAGGCGCCGGTTGGGGCGGTGGTAGGCGCAGTGGTAGTGGGAGTGGTAGTGGTGGTGGTAGTGGTGGAGTCTGCTGCTCCTGGGGCTAGAGTCGTGGCTGCGGTGGCCGAGCCGGCAGCGGATGCAGCAGATGTAGGAGCGGTCGTAGTTGCGGGCGCATTAGTCGTCGTGGCTTGGCCGCTGACTGCAATCATCGCGATGGAAGCGAAGACGAGGAACTGGGTAACCTTCATTGCTTGGGATGGAACTGAGTGAAGACTTGAGTACTAGAGAGTAAAAATGAGAATGAGAGTTCGGGGCTTATAGCACGCGGCGTCCGTTGGGTGCAAAGGTCCCTGAGTTCTGAGAGACGCAGCTAGCTGGAATTTCGCACCCAAGGAATGAACTACATGTAGCTGGAAGCTAGTGCCTACTGAACACTACGGCATAATGTAGCTAAGACACCGTGTTGAAGTCACAATCACAAGACAAGATCGTCACCGAAGCGCCCGTTCGAGCAAGCGACAAACTGCTCCGGCTTTGAGGCGTCCATGCATTCTGAACGCTAAGTCCTTTCAAGTCTGGGACCAATTGCTTAGTCGAGGAAAGCCGAGCATACGTTGCCCGTTTCGACGGGTCTGAATCGCAAAAAGAGCTCAATTGCTCGATATTAGTTCTGGAGACTGAACTGTGCCTTGAGTCGTCGTACCGATATGACCCTGCGTGCCGCGTTCGAAGATATGACATCAGCGCAATTGTGAGTGCGTGCTCGTCTTTCCTCGCCGCGAACAACCGACCGAGAGACAAATGAGTATTGCTTGTCGGCAGCGCAAGTGCCGTTACTCCAAGATACCACGATCAGCGAAAAGTAACTGCACGTTATTGTCTCTTAGCACTACCTCGATCAATCGATAGAGAAGCAAGGCTCGGCAAAGAGATACATCGTCTTCCTTCACTGATCTAACAGCCCGCACTTGAAAAAGCAAATTCTCGTGAACAAATTGTGGTTGTTCATTGCCTCATAAAAAGTAGTGCCTTCGTGATCGCCACCATTCCGAGCACGCTGGAGGCACAAACACTGGAGCTCGGCTCTCGGCGTTGGAGTCGCCGTCGGACCGAATTCATATCAGAATCGCCACCGACGCCATTCTGCTGTACCCTAGGTGGATATCTGCAGCGACACCATAAATGACTGAGGAGTAGGGGTCACTCCAGCTCCTGGACGGTGTAACTGTTGTTAGGCTAGGTTAGCCGATAGTTGCTGGGTGAGCGCCTTGAGCGTAGAGATCAGAAGTGAGCTCCTCATTCTGTTTACATGCAATGGGAAAAGACAAAGCGCCGTTCAAGTCTTGTGCTGCCCAACACGTCAGATGGACAGCACGGGCGTCTTGGTTATCTGTCGTTGTATCCACACCCGCCAGCAAAAGCCTGCCGAATATGGGTGGTGAGCTCGTGGGGAGCATCGGTATTGAACACAGAAAACATCACAAACGTTTATTACTAGTACGTCAATAGATACGTGATGGTAGTACGCGCTATCCGGCAATGAAGCGCTGCACTTGTGTCCTCACCCACGACAAATGGGGTCTGGGGGGGGTCTCTGATAGTACTCTAAGCGAGGATCGCGGCTGCAACTGCCATTGCAGTCGTCACGACACCAAGTGCCCCATTGCTCGACACAGCGCCGTTGGAACCCGATGATCCTGAGTTGGTAGGGTCAACTGTCCCGCAACAAGGGACCCTGTCGCGCTGGATGCCCCGAGGATAACATCAAGGGGTGTCGTCGGAGTGCAGGGCTGAGGTGGGTGAATCTTCAGCAGGTGCGCACAAAATTGTGTCAAGGGCCGTAGCAGCGAGAGCAGCGATGATGAGGACCTTGAACACTTGCATACTTGTTTCTTGGGCTTGACTGTGTGGCAGGCTGTCGAGATAAATGAGAATGGCAAGCCGAATGACGCCAAATACATAGCAAGACGTCTCGAAAACCTCGCCTCGTGTACTTGACGTAAGCATCATTGCCATGTCAATTTTGCAAATCAACTTCACCTCCTCAGCTAAGAAGTAAGAAAGCCCCGACGGGCTATCCGACCGATAGACGAGGACTCAGGTGCTACAAGGGCAAAAACTGTTCTAATTCAACTGTATCTGAAGGAAATTGGTGGAATTCTGAGGTGTTGCTGGCAAACAACCAGGCGAGATCAAAGTGCTCTCACAACTTCTCTCATTTCTCAAGCATGGGTGTGAAATGCTGGATAAACGTGTTGATTTGCCGCGTGAGCTCACACCGACATCTTGGACATGGATCGCAGCAAGTGATGCCACCCACACAGCTCGGGAAGAGTCGGACCCGGCCGCGACTATCTATCTTGCGACTATCCCATTGCTTTGGGGCAGCGTCAATTGTGCGGATGTGCACGCCTTGTGCCATCATCACAAACATCCCTTAGTCTAACAGCGAAAGACAAGGGGACACTTGTGCCTTCAACAACGTATTCAATGCTGACGCACAACCGCTAACAACCGCTCACAGATGGTGATCCTATCATGATCTAACTTGACCAAGTCACCATCACGGTATCTCGACCCAATGGGTAGAAAGAAGCACTAGGAAGCGGCACACTTGGTGGTTTCGCTGAGGTGGCAATTTTAGCGTCGTAGCACCCCCTAGAGGAACTTCATCTATAGCTATGACCAAGCACAGACCCCTCTTGTGGGTGACCACACTGCTCTGCTTTGCGCTCTGTGAGCTCGCCCCAGTCACCGCTGCGTGCATCCACAACCAGCTTTCGGTTCAACTTGTCTCCGGCACACAAAACTATGGTGACAACAACCCACGCCGTCAACACGACATTGCCTACCAGTATTCCTCACCCAGCTCCGAAACCCAAGAACGGCCGATCATCCTCGAGCAACAAGTCGAGCAACAGTGGGCATAATAGTTCCTCTATGCAAGAAATCTACTGCAATAGCACAGAACAGCACAGTTTCCGCAGCATTTCTCTCTCTTGTTTGACTGCTTTCTCCTCCATTGGCCCTCCTCTAAGCACTGATCTTCTTCACTGCACGCTGCACCTCACGCGTAGCCTTGACTGAAACCTCCTGGCGCTTCTTGGGTGTATTGTACCAGAAGCGCACGAAGCCGTCCCGTGTGGCGAAGATCGTGTGGTCCTTGCCAATCCCCACACCGGTACCGACGTGGTATTTCGTACCTCTCTGACGGATGATAATGTTGCCGGACACGACGCTCTGTCTAAAGTGATAACATTAATAATATCCATCAGGGTAAACAGGGTGAGCATATGAGACTTCTCATAGTATATGAAAGTAGGAGCGTAACCGAAAACGTACCCGCCGAATTTCTTGACGCCAAGACGCTTGGACTCCGAGTCGCGGCCATTCTTCGTGGAACCACCAGCCTTCTTCGAGGCCCAACGGCAAGACTGCGTAAACACTCCCTCCGTCTTGCCACCACGCGTTACGCTGCATCCGAACACGCGCCATCCCCATTGCCATCGCCATGTCTGTAGCCTCGGGTTACTTTCGTTTTGGCCACACAAACCGAGGGTACGTCAAATCCACCAATCAGCTACTAGAAATAGTGTACCTTTTGATGGTTCATTTAGAAGGTACCTATAATATGGTACATTATGTTGTACTTTATTTTGGACCGTATTATTTTCAAGTACATTTGCTATTCCACGAAGAGTCGGCAGTATTTGACGCAGTTGACAGAGATGACGTACGTTAGCGGAGGCGATGTGGTGGCCAAGCGCTCGCCATGGCGCCTGACCATCATGTCTGACATGTTCTGGGGAGTCGTCAACTTTGTGGGCCTCTTGTACGTCTCTGTAGTGTTGTATTGGGGCTTTGCAGGAACGTACTAACTATTGTGCTGGTTGATTGGGGTCTTTGTGCAGTGTATCATCGATTTTCTCCGTAGGTTAATTGTCTATTAACGTGTTAATAATGCTGTAGACCGAGTTGATCTTCTTGTAGTGGTTGCTGAAGACTCTGACACATCGGTCTGTGTTATAATGTTCAGGATCCGTCGACGGCGACTCGTGGCAACAGCAACATTCCTCAAGGATCGAGTTCTTCTGGACGTGGTTTGGGAGGCAACGGAGGATCGCGTCGACCCATGGGCAGAGTGAACCACCAAGGCACCATCAATATGCCAAGTACGTTGACTGAATCGAGAGGGCCATGGACAAAGGTGCTGACGTGGAGTTGTTTTTACTGTAGTGGGCGGAGGCTGCTGTGGCTAAAGAGAGCTTCAAAGCGGCTGCTGTCCTATTGATAAGGACGGGATCATAAGAATAAGAGTTCGCAGGCTCGACATGCAGCATATATTAGGTGTTCTTTTCTATGAGCGAAGCAGTCAGCTGACTACTACGTCTGTGTATCGCTTCACCACTCTCAAAAGAGTTACTTCATCCGCCGCTTCTTAGTGTGGCCCTTGGTGATGTTGTGCAGCTTCTTGCCCTTCTTCTTGCGCTTGCTGCCGCCCTCAGCATCCTCGTCATCGTCAAGGGTCTTGCCCTTGTTCTTGCCAGCGTTCTCCTCGCGTCCCAGTACACGCTTCAGTGCGTTCAGACTGCGCTCCTTCTCCGTAGTCTCGGCACCAGTGGTGGGCAAGAAGTGGTTACGCTTGCCCTTCTGCTTCCGCTCCGACTCGCCCTCACGCATCTTGTCAAACTTACCCATCGACGCAGTCGAGAACTGCACCTTCTCCAGTGCCTTGGTAGTGCCGTCCTTACCACGCTGCTTGGCCTTGACATCGTCCGTGTTCATGAGCTCCACAGGGATACCAGTCGGCGTACGGCCGGCAATACCAGCCAACTGCTTGCCACGTCCCTGCTTGAGGTTGTTGGATTGTGCACGCAGATTCTTGTCCACACGGGCCTGCTTCTCCTGCTTGCGCTTGGTCCAGGGGTCTTCCTTGTCGCCTTCCTTCATCTCCACAGCCCAGTCCTTCATGTCGTCGTCCGCACGCTTGTAACCCCACGTGTGACTCCACTCACCATTCGTTTCATCAAAGACCTTGCGAGTCTTCTTGCGCTTCTCAATACCCTTCTCCTTGGCGAATTTCTCCCATTTCGTCTCCACCTTGGGCTTAGGCAGCGGCTTTTCACGCGGGATGACACTTTCAGGCGCTGGCAATCTCGCCAGAGGTCCCATGTCGGACATTTCACGGGGCAATTCGAAGATGTGGTTGATCAAAAGCTGCACATTCTCACGAGCGTGGAGAGCCAACGCCTTCTCGTTCTCGTACGCGAACGGGTGTGTGTCGAAGGCGGACAAATTGCCCAAGTCGTAGACGAGATCGTCCTCCTTCTGTACGTCGCTGGTGGATCCCACAGCGAACGCTGCGGGTGCAATCTCCGAAGCCTTGACGACCATACTTGATGCACGAGAGTCGAAGTGGTAGTGCTTTGGGTGGACGGCGAACGGAGCTGCTGGGTTTGGTTGGCGAGGGAGTTTTGACCAATGGGAAGGCGTCATTGTATCATTTTGGCCAATGATATTCATAATAGTGACAGGGGTCACTACTACGAGGGAAACTGAAGATGGACAGACGCTTTTGAGGACGTTTAGGTTGAAGTCAAGCGCAACTTCTGTGGAAATGCACGACCACTGCTTGTATCTATACCGAGGATCTACTAACCGGGACGCTTCTACCAAACACTTTTCACGGAGAACGAAAGTTTCATGAATATCTATGGTGCCCAGAGCCGAAAGAGGAGGCAGCCACCGCAGTCCTGATGAGTTGCCGCGATCTAGGATAAAGGCATACACCGTGCGCATTTTTGACAGGTTGCTGTCACGAATGCTGCACCGTTGTCACGTAGAGTTACCACAAGCACCTTCACATCCGAGATCATTGCTTCGACGATTTCCAAAAGGAACTCATTGCACCGCGTTGCTGCAGAATGGTCATCGGTGCCTCGCAAGTTGCGAATCGCAACCTCCATAGATAACTCGTGGCGATCAGCATTGGTATTAATGTATGTACAGTAGCGAATTTCTATTCCACTTCACCGAATGCTCCATCTCAAGAAGAAATGAGTTGCCACCCTATCGATGTGGCCATGGAGGTTGCTGCAAAGCAGACATCCTCTCGATCCGAGCAGAGCACCATCGGAACCGAGCCTCTGATTTCACTGTTCAGCTAAAGAGCTGATCGGCCATCCGATCTCTAACTGCGCGAATACGCAGACAGTTTTAAGCGTTTTTACTCCGAATACATCATCACAAGTGTTTGTTTAAGTAAATTTGTCCAAGGTTTTCTGCTTTATTTTTGTTTATCCGAAACTTACTCGAGCCTTCACGCTACCCATTTCAGCGGTTCAGTATGGGCGTTGTTATGTAAAAGCAGCTGTCCTAGTAAAAGCGAGCAAAGCGATGCCAAAAACGTGCTGTGCATTCGTCCGCGCCTTTGGGACGTCGCACCATTCGCAATTCCTGCCTTGGCGTCCCGTATCAATCTCCTCTTCCTATAGAAAATGCGTCGGTCGATTGCTGCTACGCTCGTTCTCGGTCTGCCCGCAGTGCACGGATATGCCAAGTACATAGCGCTGATCCCGAATGGCGACAACGTTCCCGACACGTCGAACGTCGGCCACCTGGACCCCGCCGGAGAAACCGGAGTCAATGACTTTGGTAAAGCGTTCGCCACTGCAGGCAACGCCTGGACAGTAGCCCTTTGCCAGGAAGACACGGACGGAGACGGATTCACAAACGGACAGGAACTGGGCGACCCCTGTTGCACGTGGACGACCAGCAGCACGGCCGGCCTCGTCACGACCGGCGTGAGTCACCCGTCCGACGCGACCAAGACCCCCACAAGTGCCGAGCTGAAGGCTGGCTGCAGCAGCAGTACTACTTCTACCAACTCCACAGGCAGTGGCGACTCGATAGGCGATGTGGTCGGAACTGTGGCTCCAGCGGGGGCACATCGAAGATGCCCCCTGACGACGATGAGGACGACTCGTCTGAGAGTGCTGTGCTGACTTCAGGGGCGTCCGTAACGACATACAGTGGCGTTACAATTGGTATTGCAGCAGTGATTGCTGCTTTTTGGTAGAAACTCTATGGAAGGAGCTGTGTGTCAAGCGGTCGGGAAATCGACTGCGATTTAACGTTAAACAAGTTATTCCGAAGTGAGTTTTTCAAATGAAGAGAACGAGGTCCGGCTGGACCTGCTTGTATTAAAGTGTACAATCCCCAGGAGACGACGGCTCCGAAGGTGGTGTAGAAGGTGGAGAATAAGTAAAAAAATGCTTTGCTAGACGTCTCCAGCTCTGCCTCAAACTCCAAACATTTTTGCAGCAATTAGTACTGAAGTTGCATTCATCTCTCGTTACTTGGGCGAAGGGATCACGAACACGATGATGAGAATCACCACCAGCAGAGCAATCACTCCGTATAACTTGCACGCCTGTTACAAACAGCATTAAAACCACCATGAGCACAAACGCTATCATCACCCAAATGACCTACACGGACCTTTACTCACCTTTTTCTTTCTGGCATTCACCTCTCGTGCCGCTTGCTCTTCTCGGCTAATGTCCTGGGTGGCATTATCCATTCGCTACAAGAACAACCCACATCGCAGACGTCAGATTTGTGGGTTTGGTCTGAAAATCTATGGGGTCTAATCTAGATAACTGCCGTACGTTGCCAATGTCGTCGATCATGACATTCTGCTCGACAACTTCGCCGTTGATGGCATGTGCTTGGTTCTTGAGCCCCACAACACCGCTGTGGATATTATCCAGTAGCGCGTCCTGCCGAGCTTGGTCGTCCGCGCGGCGGCGGTCGAACTGCTGCTGGGCTTCAATGTCTCGGTAGTTGTCTTCGCGGGGCATATTGGATGTGTCTGTTTAGATAAAGAGGGCTCTCTGTCGATGGCGCGACGGAGAGAAGGCAATTGAGAGCTAAGCGAGGCACAGCACAGCTTCCTACGCTCTCCTAGAATTGTACTGTTGTTTTGTATGGCAGCCAGCCTCGAGATGACGCTCTATGTCGCTTTTTACTGGCTTTATTAGCACCGACTTTTGACCAATGAAAAAGCGGGCGCATGTCACAGAGAAATCCAATCAACGTACTGTATAATGTATGCTGATCATGACATCGGAAAATAAATAAATAACATAAACTCGAATATATTTTAACAGCACATACACAGCACTTGGAATTTTAGCATTGTCTTCAAACGTGAAACCTTTGTCAAATCCAACGCTAACAACTACTGGGCTAGCTAATCCTCGTCCGTGAAAAAAACATTTCTGCGGTCACTCGTTGTAGAATACCATGTTCGTACAGTCACCGACTTTTGTCTGTCGTCGGGCATCACGTGCCTAGTGCGCTCCTGAGATGATCCGTCCGCTCCTCAGGGCTCCCAACGGTTGTTGGGCCAACCAACTACGCTCGGTTGCTGTCGTCTTTGCTGAGCATACCTGTCATTTGTGAATTCGACTCGAAGCACACACCTTGGAGTACAGTCAAGACCATGCAGGTTTTCAACATTGCCATCGTCGGGGTGCTTGCCGTCAGTGCAGTCTGCTCACAGGAAGCCGCCACTTCTGCCACAGTTGTAGTGGACGATATCTTGCTTGATACTTCCACCGCCAGTGCGGCTGGAACTGTAGCTGCTGCTGGCAGCATCGCTACCGACGTTACGCTCACCAGTGCGTATGCCAACAGTGCCGTGTCCAGCGCGGAGGACACGACGGTCGGCACCACAACCTCCAGCACGGACGGGACGACCAACAGCACGATCGTCGGAACCTCCAGTGCTAGCACCAGCGCTGATACGACGATGACCATCACCGCCAGCTCCACGGGATCTTCGGACACCACCACGACGGTGTCGTCGACCACCTCCAGCTCTACCACAGAGACGGACTCGGACTCGGACACTACGACGTCGGCGTCTTCGGCGTCTGCGTCATCATCGACTGGGTCGAGCGGTGCGGTATCGGTGGTCGGCACGTTTGGCACGGTTGTGGCCAGCATCGTGGTCATCGCTGCGTATCTCTTGTAGGCAGTAGCGCATCAATAACGAGCTTTAATCTACCAATCTACCACGATGGTTTTCGTTTACGGGGGTCTTCATAGCAAATCTGTACGGAATGGCTTCAATGTCAAACGTAGCTATATCTATTATAACAGCGCCATGTCCGCAACGCGGAGTCTGCATGGATGTTGTCACACGCTGCGTAAATGAAGGTGTCGACGCGGCGCTGGAGGATAGAAGCGCAGCAGGTCATCCGTTGTAGAGGGTTCCGAGAACGTCGCCCTCGAAGGTGATGCGCTTGACACGCTGGTTGAAGTTAGGTCAACCAGTGGAACCACAGACGGTTGTGCTCAGATAATCGCTGACCGATATACTCTCTGCTAAGCATTTGCCTCGTGCATAGTATACTAGCCCACCACGGTGTCACCACCTCTGCTAGGATGCACAGTCTGAGCACGAAGGCAAAGCGCGCGGATAGTTGGCAGCAGGGCTCACGCTGCGTGAGTCACGCTCGCGACTCGATAGATGAATGCCCGCCGACGCTGATTCGCATCCCACTGCCGCTTTCCCGGCGCATGTCACGACACCCAGCATCGCACAGCAAGATCTAGACGTGCAGGACCGATTTCCTCCGCCTCATTCTCCAATTCGCCTCCTCAGCGGTAGACCTCCCTCTCAAGCCTTTAACCAAACCAACCTCTCAAGATGAAGTCCTTCGCCGTCGTTGCTGCTGCACTCGCCACTCTCTCCTCTCACGTCAGCGCTGCAACGTGCAGCTCGACAGTGTTGAGTGCACTCCTCACCAACCAGTACATCGAGCAGTGTTCCTCGGACTCGGGCTACGTTTTCACGGCTGCGACCATCCCGTCGCAGGAGATCATCGAACTCATGTGCGCATCCAGCGCGTGCCGAAGCCTCTTGGCCGATGCCCAGGCCCTGGACCTCACCGAGTGCACACTACCTGTTGGTGACAACATCAACCTGCTGGCAGATCTGGTTGACTACGTGCCGCCTCGTTGCCCGTCAGCTTCGGGTTCCGCTGCAACGGGGAGCTCGACGTCCACCACGACATCTGTCGGTTCAACGTCCACAGACACAACTGCGGGCTCGACGTCCACTGGAACGACTGTGGGTTCGACTACTAGCAGTGGTAGCAACAGTGAGAGTGTGACAGCCCCGGCAGACTCAACGTCGTCGACTGGTGGGTCCTCGACCTCAACCTCGACCACTACCGCCCCGTCCACCGCATCGTCGGAAACGTCGGCCTCGACTGCTGCCTCGTCATCTTCGTCGGGTTCTAGCGATGCGTCGTCGGTGGTCAAGCTATGGGTGCTGTGACTGTCGTTGCTGTTGCTGTGACCACCTACTTCCTGTAGGTTAAGTTCTAGGAAGTAGACGAGCAACTATAAGCTCCCTTTTTGTATTTGGCACGAGTCTGCAGTGAGATCAATAGACCTCGTACTTGCTTTCATTGATGCCTTCACTTTCGTGCCAATGACTACGGCAATCTCTATGTTCAAGCACACAACCATTTCACTCTGTAATTGGGAATGCAGTGTTGAAATCGTACTAGGGAGTACTCAGCTAAATGTCAATGAGGATCAAGATGTCGACTGATCCATGGACAGGAGACTTATGATGCATGAAGTTGGTCATTGAGACACGGAGCCAAGAGTGCGCTGTTTTCGTCCTGGAAAGTCAAGGGGAATTAGCTAGCTAAGATGGAGCGATGCTGCAGAGAATTGTGGTAAGGACTTCGATCCCGACCGTTGGTGACGACGGCACCGCTTTGCAACTCCTTGTACCACTTGTCATTCAGTTGCACCAATAGAGAGCTCGAGTTTGCGACAAGATACACAAATCAATCGATGTCTCACCCCAACCCATGTCGGTTTGTGTTGAAGCTACTTTCCCACTGCAATTGTGCGGCTGCTCTCAGCTCACTCGCGACTTTGCGGAGACCGACGCACTGCACACATTGACAAACAGGAGATGCGAAAGGCCACGCTGGCAAAGATTATTCACAACTGGCTGCCTCTAGACACCAATTGGCCCGATGACCCCAACGTCCGCTTTGAAGGTGGCAGGACGGTGCTGATGGTCGTGTCCACTGTTCCACCCCCTCAATTAGCTGTAAAGCTCATCGACTTTGTGTGTCACCAACACACGATCGACTTTGGGCGAGGACACGCACAGACGCCATGTCATCATGGATGCTTGTCATTCCGGAGTGCATCCTTCTGTGCTGCGGCGCCTCGTCAAGTGGGCTCGGAAGACCAGGCTCAAGGTGATCGTGCCAATGTCCAGAAGGGATTCGGGTGGAAGAGACGCCATGCAGCTCGCCATCCAAGGCGGACACGGAGTGCTGGCATCCTGTCTCCTAGGAGGGACGGACCCAATTGCATACGTGGATATACTGTGCAAGCACTGGCCACTGGAAGTGCTGGAACTTGCCATCGAGTCTGGGAACGAGCAGTGTGTGAGGGACCTGCTGGTCAACAAACGAGTTGTGCATGACTTGCAGCCTGGAGTCGCAGCTCGACTGAATTCCAATATGCGCTGGGAGCAGCGTCATATCCCCGCCAAGAGACTTTTCAACGTGTTCACATGCGTTGGCGCTGCTGTGCGCTGTGATTTGCCTCAAATGGTCTCGGCAATCTACAAAATAAACCCGAAAGAGACACGCCAAGCCGCTTGGTACACACTCTATAAGATGAAAGAGCAGACTGGTGGCAGCCGAAATAATGTTTCGCCAGAGGCGGAGCGAATGGCGAGTACTTATTTGTTGGAGATGTTGTGGCCGCAGCTGCGTGCTATCGTGCTTCTTCGGCACTGGGAATATCTAGCTATGCATGAACGTACTTGCTCGCTATGGGAGCGGATAAAGTGTTGGGTGAGGTTTGGCCGTCGAGACTGGGGTGCTATATCCACAAACCCATGGACAACACTTCCCAATGAGGTGGTGTCGTGGATTATGAGCTTTCTACTGCCTTCCAAGGCAACAGAGGCGAAAGGGATAGCAGTTCTGGTTGAATATGGGGGTGACTGACGTGGAAATGCCGCAGCACACTGTACTGTTGCTCGATATTGAAGTTGCTAAACTTATCTTGGTATTGGACCTCCATCCTTGCTTGGACAAACGACAGGGATGGACTCGCACATATTGGACTATGAACACGGCATTTTAAAGATGTATGGGACTGCGGCAGACGCAATAATACTTAGGAACCCTTTAAAATTATCGAGATATCGACGTCTAAAGTTGGTACTTAAAAACGAACTTGACAAAAAACAGAAAGTCCGATTTTTCTTTGAGCTAAATATCATTTGGAACCCAAAATATCAGTTGGAAGACGCGATTTTAAACAAGAAAAAAAACGAATTTAGAATTGGGATTAAATTTTTTTGACTTGTTGAGCCAAAGCTTTCAACCAACCCAAAAATAATTTCTACGACTTCGTGTTTGTTTTGGGTGATAATATTTTGGCGGCTTGCAACTCCGTCAATTTTCAAAATCTGGTACAGAAGAGCACCTCAAAATGAAGAGGAGATGCTCTTTTTTTTTGCAATAGTGTGCTTAAATCACGAAACGTACTTAGGTTTATTAACATACTTGTGTTCGACGCGGTATCCACGATATATCTTCAAAAAGCGCTTCTTGAAGATACGTCGTGGATATAAACATTATTATTGGACCAAGAGAGAAAGCAAAATAGAGCAAGGGATATAACCCGACGCATGCGGACGTTGGCTCACTACGGTGGCGAGACAGCTCGCGTAAAGCGTTCACAATACAATAAAAAACATTATTATTAGACGTGCTACATGTACGATATCCCGAGCTCTTCTACGAATACAAGAACTTCATGCATACTTTTTGACTTTCCGACAGCCTTGCGCTACCGATAAGTTGTTGACAACTATAGATGTTCGAGGCGATTGGCATCATACTATTCAGACTCTCGAAGCACATAATACATCATATGTGCTTCGAGAGCCTAAAGAACCTTCTTGTTGACACACACCATAGCAGGGTGTGTGCTTCCTATCGGCTGACGTATAAACTTGCTTGCGGACCTGATCGACTACATACCTCCTTGTTGTCCATTTGCTTTGGATCCTACCGCATCGTTGGGCTCGACTTCCACTGAAACGACTGCGGCTCAACCACCAGCAATGTCAAGCACAGAGATTGTCAAGTCTCGATTTCGACTTCGACTCCTCGGCCACATCCAGTGGAGTCCGTTTCGAACCGCCTCGTCAGCAGTACATGCTTGCTTCCTCACGCCATTTACGTTGGCGCCTTCTTCCTGAGATCCTCGTAGGATGGACTAGTAGTCGACGAGTGGGTTCTTACACAGCGCTAGAATTAATACGACAACTTCCTTTTTGTATCTTTGTACCATTCGAACAGTGTGATCTTCTATACTTACCTGTAGCTGTGTGTTGTCATGTGTCGAGCTGGGAACGAATGGATCGTTACATGTACAAAATTATCGGAGCGTGCAGATGGGGATTCTACATCCCCATCCTCAGATCTTCATGGAGAGCGCTACAAGTTGCGATCCGGAACTTGTGGCAACAGAGGTTTGTCATCCATAGTCTGCCAGCAGAGTCCACCCAAAGGTTAGATGCGAGTGAAATCTATCGGGTTGGTTCAACGTGTGACGATTGTCCAGATTCTACTGCACCTATTGGCTTGCTAACTTGTATGTTAACTCGATCGCCACAGTGCTCGATAACGGAACCATGTTAACACGCGCGTGCACATCTAAACTCTAAATTTCGGCGCGTGAAGACTTGTCTGCCATGTATCCATGTTTATTGCTCTTGACTCCATCCGAAACCAAAAGCGCTAGCAAAACAGCACCGCGTTGAAGCCCCTCATTACTGCTGCGAAGGTCTTGTATTTGAAGCATTGTTGCAGTCCTCTTCATCTTTCTTTCACTATACCTGACCTTCTATTGAAAGCGGTTCTGACTTCTACATTGAAAGTTCAGCATTGCAACGGACATACGTCGCACCATCCCATCTTTGTCTCTTGCTCCCTGCCCGTGCTCTTCTACCTCGTGCTGGAGGATCCACTGTCCTTGTCTCCGCCGTGTGTCCATTCCCGAACTCCCCACGCCCAACTCACTCTACAGACCTCACTCATCAACCAGTAACTATGAAGTTCCAGTTACTCGCCCTCGCAGTCGTCCTGGCCCTCGCTTCCAGCAACGGTCTCGTCGAGGCTCAGACTCTCGGAAGAGCGCTGTCGCTGGTAATGACGCTGGGGTGGTCGCCAGTGGCGGCTCCACGGCTACAGCCGACACCAGCACGTCCACTACTACTACGGCCACGGCGTTCCTGGTCAGGGCGGTCTCACCTCCACTACTGGAAGCGCAGATGAGTCGGGCATCAGCAGCGCCGACAGCTACACGACCACGACTCCGTCCTCGGACTCCTCGGCGTCGGCTACCGTCGGCAGTGGCAGCGATACCAGCAGCACCACAAGTGCTGATGCATCGGCTGCTGCCAGTGAGCAGCGCCTCCAAGGCGTCAAGTGCGTCTGCGTCCTCCAGCGACGCTCCTCGTGCTGCTCTCGCCGCCGGCGCCAGTCTGATCGCCGTGGCGGTCGCCGCTATGCTGTAAACCCAAACATGAAGCCAGGAGAAAGCTGCTATCTATGCTGCTCTCGTAGTTTCTTGTTGTTTTAAAGTTGAGAATGAACTACTTGTGCATCCAAAACGTTGTTTATTGTCTGTCGTGTTTGTTATACTAAACTCATGAGATACTCCTTTTGGTCGACAAGCTTGAGGCTACACTCAAAGCTCCTAACTGCAGCAGCGCCGCGTGCATGCAACCTAGCCTGGCACCGCTATATCAACCGCTGAAGTCGAATGAGTCGCGCCTATTGGGGAGGAACAAGTCTTCGTCGTTCATCGTCTCCACAAACTCCTCCGCGTGCGCAACTGGCGTCAGCATCGATGAGGACATCGGAGAAGCCGCAGTTGAGCTCGACATCACTGACGCAGTCTCATCAGCGTCCTGATCGTCACTTAGTGCGAGCCCCAGTGGCGACTTGGCCTTGCGCTTCTTCTTCTGGGCGTTTAGTTTTCGCTGCGCTTCCTTATCGACCATCTGCGAAATAACGTTCACCATTTCCGTGTCTAGAGGTGCCGCTGACGCACGTAGCGCGATTTCGATCAACTTTGAGTGGTTTTCTCCTCTAATTTGAACTTGCTCTTAAGCTCCTTTCGCTTTCGCGTTGGGAACAGCGTTGCCATCATTGAGAAATTCGGCCCCACCTGACTGAGGCAGTAGTAGAATTGCTTCGTCTCCTCCTTTCCCCAGCGCTTGCCCGGAGTGTTTTGGTGCGACGAGTTATAACGAGAGCCTGAGTGTCGCGGCGGGAGACCTGTGTTGTCATCTCCAATACTACCACCGCCGAGTACATCCGCCGTGTGCTGCAGTTCGTCACCAAGCTTGATGGTGCTCTCAAGAACAACCATTTGGCCATCAATAATCTGAACCTGTGGCGTCACTAGCGATCCAGCAAATGCCGCTGATTCTGAAGACACCGACAACGACCTGACACGGTTGAGAGCGTTCATGTTCAGAAGGCTCGATGATCCTTCTCCTGATGTAGATGACGAGGAATTCAACAGTGGTGTGTCCGCAGAAGTAGCGGCTTCCTCGCGTTCATAGCGCTTCATCCGCCGGCCTTTGGGCACAGTAAGTGCGAGCTCACCCATTGTCATCTGTGATGGTTCTTTCTTCAACAGCTCCTCCATCTTGTTCCGTGCACTGAGACCTCCACCTCCAACAAGTGAAACGATCGAGGACGCTGTCGAGTTGCTGCGCTTCCTCCGCGTGGGAGCGCGTTTAGCTTCTTGTCGCGTACTACTAGTGCTTGAGACGTCTCGCCATCTTTGTTCTCCCCGTCATCACCGTCGTTGTGCTGCAGGACTGATTTGGCCCACATTGTCGCACGCTCACGGGCCGGCACATAAATCTAAACGGCCAATGAAAAAAAAACTGTTGGCACGAAATCAACTACCGACAAGCAAGAACTACTTACGTTCGTTTCTTCTTCCGGTAACTCAAGGTCATTCGGATCCACATCCTCATCGCGGTCGTCATCAGGCTCGCTGCCTGAACTGCCATGTTCCTCACGATAGCTGTTCTTGCGCTTAGCCTGTCTCCTCAGCTACATAAAATAGATACAGATTAGCTCTCCATATGAACAAATGCAGTTGGCTTGAACATAGCCAGCTTACCGATCTGCGTCGCGAAGTAGTATCCGTATTAGTACTGGTCGTCTCCACAGACGCTGTTTCACTGATTTTCCGTCGCTTGACCGCTGCCGATCGCTTCTTATTGGGCTCAACAGAGCTATTACGAGCGGCTGTTGTAGTCGCACGCCGTGGCTGTAATGTATCAAGCTGCACGACAGGAACATCAATTTCTGGAGCAGCCTTCCCTCCTAGCATCAGTGGCGACGCCGGCCCATCTTGCTGACGCAAAATCTGCTGTTGTTTCTGCTGCATTGCGACAGCTACACGTCGAGGTGATTGGTGCGGCTTAATATCCAGTTTCCTGGCCAGTCTCTGCTTCATCGGGTTCGCCGCCGGTGAGCTCCCAATGCTTCCAGTTCGCGGGCGCATCAGAGGACTAGGACTCGCTCGATAAACCGGTCCTGCCGACGTGATTTTAGCTAGTCGTTCTGGACGCCGCTGCACTGGCAGCACCACTGGCGAACGCGCTGTAGGCGTTGGCTTTACAGGACTCTTGGTAACACTCGACGGTGCTGGAGCTGCAGGGGGACGTGTAGCAGGCTTTGGTTGCACAGGAATCTTGGAGGCAGCAGCAGAAGCAGTAGCCGTCGAAAGGGACCCACCAATAGAGATCCCGCCTGACTTCCGGGGCTGAGCAGCAGGACTGGCAGCAGCAGGCTTGGCTACTGCTTTCGGTTTAGCCACTGACACTTTGACTGCTGGTGGAGCTTGTTTTGCAGCTGAACTGGCAACAACTTTGGCTACTGAGTCACCTCTTCATTGCCCTGGTCTTTAGACTTTTCATCTATAATCCATAAAATAAAAGTATTAGAAACACTAAAATTGCAGTAAAGCATGTAAAGCAAGTGTAATTCGTCGATATCTGACACACCTGTGAGGCCACCGAGGACGCAGCATCGTTCTGTCTGGTTTGGTTGGTAGTTGTAGGCTCTGAACGCTTCGCTCGTGGTGCTGTAAGGTGATAAATACGTAAAATAGGTTGAAGAAACGTGGAATCTCGTTAGAAAAGAGCGTTTCGACGGCATTTCTAAGTGAATTTTAGCTATTAACGCACCGTTCGACGGCTTGGCGCGCGGTACGATCGGTAGTCGGGAGGGTTTGCGACCCTTGCTCTTCACTAGCAGCGGCACGCGCGACGCCATGGAGCCGAGCAGCGTACAGACACTTGATCTAGAGGCACCACAGGAAATGTATGGCGTTTGTAAAACGAGTGCCACAAACTCAGATATGATTGGCTGAAATAGAAACACGTTCTGATTGGCTGAAAAGAGCACGCCACTCCTCCTTGGCCACAACGCATTGAAGGCGGCAGACTCCTCGCTCTCTCTCTCTCTCTCTCTCTCTCTCTTCAGACGACAATAACAGACATGGACCCCGTGGCTCGTGCGCGGAGATCGCAGCACGACTAGCAGCGCAAGCTATCCCCGGTGGAAACGTTCTCGGCAAGCGCTCGAGTCGTTGGGAGGTACGTGCTTCGTTTTACTGTTGATTGTGTGCGGTTTTAGCATCACACGCCTCTTTTTAGGCAAGGGAGACTAATTACAGGACTATTTTCTGTGCTGTTAATGTATCCGCGACCTATTTTTTGTATGCAGGGTGATGGTACGTACCTAACCGAGCATTGTTGAAGCGTGTGGATTCGCTTTACGTGAAATTGACAATGTGGAAATGTCGTGTACTTATTTATTTTAGCGGACGGCGGTGTACGACCAGCACCTGGTCTTGGCGAGAAAAAACGCAAGAAAGTGTACATCCCAGTGGACAAGTACCCGGATATCAACTTTATGGGTATGGCTTGTACCGCAAATAAGGTCTCAGTTACAGTAATTTAGTCATTAACACATTGCTACTTTTTGTGATAATAGGCCTGCTAATTGGTCCCCGTGGATCCAACCAAAAGCGCATGGAAGATGAATCTGGTGCGCGGATTTTGATCCGTGGCAAGGGCTCGTCCAAGGACCCCACAGGCGATCCGGACGAGAACGAGGAGCTCCACGTGCTCATCACTGCCGATACAGACGAATCGGTAGCCAAGGCGCAGAGTGCAGTGGAGGACATTCTCTTCAACCCTCAACAGGCCATGAAGCTCAAGCAGGAGCAGCTGCGCAAGGTGGCGGAGCTCAACGGCACGTTGAACGATAACTATGGCGGCCCGAAGAGTGGTGGTGACAATGGTCAATCAGGAGCCCAACATTATGGCCCTGGTAGCGATAACCAGACGTCGTATGATATGAAGGTGCCGCGCGACTTGGTTGGTTACATCATTGGTCGTGGTGGAGAAACGATCCGCGATCTACAGATGAAGAGCGGTGCGCACATCCAGATCGTCCGTGAGGAAGAAGGAGCTCCGCAAACACCTGATCGGTTTGTGAATATTACGGGTAACCAGGAGTCGCTGGATCTTGCACAAAAGCTAATCCAAAACCTCCTTGACGAGCGACAGCAAAACCAGACAGGTGGCAGTGGCTTACGTGAGCGCGATGATCGCGACCGAATGGCACGCTATGGTGGAATCAACCCAGATGGAACCGAATCGGTGGAGCTGCTGGTGCCCAATGAGCGTGTTGGCTTGATTATTGGTCGTGGTGGTTGCACGATCAAGGCCATTCAACAGCGAACTGGTACGAGTGTGACTATCCCCAGACACCGGATCCGAACCACCCCGACATGCGTTTGATCACCATCCGTGGTACGATGGAGGCGAAGGAGGCGGCCAAATTTGAGATCCAATCCATGATCAATGAGGAGCCAGGCCAACGCCAGACATACGGCATGACTGCCGGTCAGACCATCTACATGCAGGTGCCCAACGACCGCGTCGGAGTTATCATTGGCAAGCGTGGAGAAACAATTAAGGGCATCCAGGACCGCCACGCTGTGCGTATTCAGATCCCTCAGGTGGCAGACCCGGGCTCGAACCCCCAGTGCGCACCATTTCGATCCAGGGCCCTCCGCAGAATCTTACTGGCGCGAAGGAGGAGGTTGACATGGTGATTCTGCAAGGTGCTGGTACACACGGCTACGGTGGTGGTGGCGACCGATATGGAGGTGGTGCCAGTTACAATAGTGCGCCTGGAGGCTACGACCAGCAGCAACAGTACAGCTACGGGGCTCAAGGCCAGCAGGACCAATATGCTGGGTACTACCAGCAGCAAGGCCAGTACTACCAGCAGGATTCATCCACGCCTGCGACGGCTGCAGTAACAGCGACAGCAGCCCCAGGCGGTGAGCAACAACAAGCATCGGCCACTGCAGATCCGAATGACCCGAATGCTTACTGGAACGGTTATTACGAGTATGCCGCATATTATGGTGTTGATGCGGCAAACGATGCTGGGGTGTCACGGGCGCCGCGGCCAAGCTAGTGCTGAAGCTTACCAGCAATATCAACAGCAAGCTGCAGCAGCAGCTGGAGATGCTACTGCTGCACCTCCCAGCACTGGTGCAGATGCCTCTACGACAAACGTCGCTCCTGGCGACAACTCTGGTGCCAAGCAGGAACCTAGTGGCGTGGCTCCCCGGCTGCTCCGTCCACGTCTACTAGCAATACTTTTGCCGAAAGTGGTGCTGCTTCGTCTTCAGCTTCTGTCAGCGCGTCTTCACAGGTTTGTTGAGTGCATTATTGTGTAATTGCTGTTTATGCGTGTGGATGGGAGAACCCTGCCTGTCTGTCTCTATGCCTCTGGGTTGCTCGATCCCTTGATCATGGATCTCTCGTTTGGTTGGTAGTAGTACTGCCAGCGAGGTGGTCTATGCATCTATCGTACTGCGAGGCCTATGTAGCTACGTTGGTAGCGTTGTGGTGATGAGCATGAGACGGCGTAGATAGTGGCGCTAGTCTTGTTGGTTGAGGATGATGTTGTTGATCATGGTTGTCCCCTGTCCTGTGCTATGTGGTGATTTGGCATGTGCTTTCTGCGGTCCTTGTGATTGTACCGATTGTTACTCAACAGCAGCAAGGGCCCCCAGGTACCGTGTAGGACTGCTGGCTATCGCGTGCTGCGAAGGTGACTGTATTTGAGCGGGAACGAAGGCAGGAGGACATTGGATGATGGACAAGCGAGACGCGAGTGAAGTGAAGCTGGTTGGTTTGGGGCTGTGCTGCTCATGTATGCTACGTGGTACGAAACAAGGTGACAAGAACTTTTTCGGCATGGTGAAACTCGCACAGGTGGATGGACGGGTGAAGGTGTTACTTGTTGTCTGGGTGTTGGCAATGAGCTGGATTGAAACGAGGTGGGGGTACTTCTCAGCTTGCTTGCTCACATGCGCGCGGACAGGTAGGCACTGGAGAGAAAAGGTTCGAAACCAATCACACAGGACACTCGTTATGAATGCAACGTTCGTTGCTCTATTGCTTGCGAGTTAGAGGTTGTTTTGTGAATTACAGGGTGATTTTGGCGCGCGAGAAGCGTGTCGAGTCGGTGACTTTAAGGTCTGCAAGATACTGTTTGACTTTCTTCGCCTCACTTGTGGTGGCCAAGACGATTCGGATCCAGTGCTGCGCATTGGACGGATTGTAGTCTGAGCCGAACTGCTCCAGTACTCGCGATAGGCGGAAGCGGAAGCTGTGGTCTGCCATGTTTACGGATGCATGTAGCATATCATGGTAGTACATGATCATCTGAATCTCTTTGGCCTCGAACGGGTGCTGGAATAGGTACGTGCATCGGTCAGCCGAGAAAGTGACGGGGCATGGAAAACGACACTCAAGTTTCCCAACGTTCAACCCAATGGTGGTAGCCTGGAAGGCATGCTTGTCATTGGTGAGTTGAGCTGGCTGGCCGTGACTGCTGGACGACGAGATAGCAGGAGCGTTTACACGGACTGCCAGGTTGTAAGTGCTCGCAAGCTGCGCTGTTATGGCCTGGGCACCTTGAGAAATGGATTTGAGCTGGTCGGAAAGCGACGGCCGCAAGCTCGGCGAGCGCAGTGGTCGTTTGTTGAAGCCGGTGCTGGCGACTCGAGTTTTGCGAGGTGGTGCTTGATTTCGCTCGGGGTTTGCTGTTGCGATCAGGAGCGTGGTTGGAAGATTCGCAACAGGTGGAGCCACTTCGGTATCAGTTGTAGGCTCGTTGGTGTCTGAATGCAACGTTGAGTTTCGGGCAGCACGGCACAGCACGTACTGAGGAAAGTTCTCGCCTTTGAAGGGTGTCGGCGTGGCTAAGGTGGTCTTCACAGGCATCTGCGATCTACCGTAGTAACAAGGTGATTAGCCTGCGTCAAGTAGACTTTCCACTTCCCGTGGAAGGACTTGACTTGCTCCACTTCAGCCACGCCGCGCAACATCTTGAGGATGCTAACTCCCTCAAGGCCACGTATTTTTAGGCGCTCGTCTTCACCTGCGGAGACCAACATTGGTACTTAGCCCAAACGCTGTAACGCCCAACTACGTATGTTACTACGTTGGAGGCGATGTGGCGAGAAGGGCCCTGGTGATCCGTCCATCAAGGATGGAGGCTGCAACAGTGACCTGTTGCGAAGCGGCATTACTGCGGTGTCGTCGAAGGACATCATGTAAGCTTTGGTTGTTGCACGTTGATAGCGTCGTCAATAGTCAGCAGCTGGCAGCAGCTGGCAGCAATGGGGCAACGTGTGTCACTCAGAGCTGATAAAGATATATTGTACTTGACGGCCAAAGCCCCGGCTATTGGTGTCGCGACGTCGAGACACAACTGCAGAGACAAGGAGATGCGGGGTGGATACTTGAGTCACGACGTCGTGTTGATATCCATCGGAAATCGTACTGCGTCCCAAGACAAAGGATGTTGATGGACACTTAGTCCATGGCGATAACGTTTACGTTGGTGGCTCGCGGTCCACCCACTCGTGGGTTCGCTCCCTGAGTTTCAAATCTGCAGTCGTGGTGCACGACGGGAAAGCGAAAATTATCGAGTGTCTTCGGCTTTTGAAGCGTGCATGCAAATCACCTCACAGGGCCGGCTTCAGTCTGTTCGTCACAGAGGGGCACCATGCCACGCACGAAAGGCAGGAAACGACCACACCCGAGCCTGATTCAGAGGAGGTCATTGACACCCACCGGTACGTCTTGTCTCTGCCTGTGGTTACGAACATGTCAATACTGAAAACAAGTGAAACGTCCGTCCGCCCTGTGTTGCACACGGCGGAAACTGATTGGTCAAAATGATATATAAGGCTGATTGGATGAAAAGAATCTGGTCGCCCGTGCAAAAAACGGTATCTCTCCATCCCGTAATATCTGGTGCACATCATGATCGTCCGTTTGTCTGCGACGTCGTGTTGCCCTTTATATTGTGGACCAGAAGTGTTGGGAAACTTCGCCCCTTTGCCACCTGTCTTACACACAAGCCAAAGCTCAATAGAGAAGCCCCAAGCCACTGCGAATATTCCACCCCTTTGAATAGTGGTGAGGGAGGAGGTTCGATTCAAAGGGTAACCTGTGCAGCACATCACACCCGACGAGAGGAAAATCAACTGACATGAGCACAGCGACGGCGAGCGTGCCCACACAAATCTCCACAGCGGACCAGGCCGAGCTAGAAGCCCAACGAGCCTGGGAGAGGAGATGGAATTAGCTGTCCAAGGACGCGGACGCACACGCAGTCGATCCATCTTAGCAGACGATGAACCTTCAGAAGACCGCAAGAGACGCGGTACTGCCATTGGAGATAACCTGGACCCCTCCACAAACACGGACGTGGACAGAAGGAGTCGAGCACGTTGTTTTAGCTCCCGAGAGATCGGAGAGAGGACGAGGACGACGATGCACGTTCCAGACGACGCAGCTGCTCGTTCTCTGCTTTAGAACCCCTAGGAGCCTCTCAAGAGCTGCAGAAGAACAGGCGGAAGCAGAGGACGCAGCCAAACGTGCAGCTTCTTTATCCAAGATTTACTTGGCAGGTTCCGCCCCGTGGATGTGTCGAAGCTACAGGACGACAGTAAAATTGTGGGGGTCAAGAAGGTGGAAGTGGTGCAGCCCACTGGCGCATTGTCGGCCGCAGCGTTGGACGCTTTGAGTGAAGGTTTACAGCTGTCTGTGGACAACAGTCCCATGCCGCCGTCGGGCTACGGGACGCAACTCACTGAGGAGCAATTGGAGGAGAAGAAGATGGAGGAGGAGGAAGACCACAAACTCAAGGCGGAGAAACTCTCGTCTCGCAGATCGCTCTCAGTGAGAGCATCGTTGTTTCGGAACAAAATGTTTAAAAGCACGTCCAAGTTACTGGGGAATTCAGAGGAAGGGAGTAAGAAGGAGACGAAACAGGTAACGGGAAGCCAGTGACAGGGGCTGAGAAACAGACCAGTGAAACAATGGTGGAGGTGCCTGTGGCGCCCAGAAACGCCATAAACTGAAGCTGTTGCTATTGGGAGACAGCGGTGTCGGTAAAACGAGCTTGATGCGCGTGTTCTCAGGGGACGAATTCTCGGAATCGATGCTGGCAACTGCTGGGTGAGTTGCGCTGATTGATATTGACGAAGGTTGAAAGGAGGACTAATTGGTTCTGTGTTTTATTTTCTCTGTTGTGTGCTGATACAGTGTGGATTTCAAGCTTCGACATATTAATGTTGGGAAGATGAGATCACACTCCAGATCTGGGATACTGCTGGCCAAGAGCGATTCCACCGCATCACTGCGAGTAAGTGTGCATCTGTTCAGGCTCGATTGTTGTGGTGTAGATTGCTGACGCATCGGTATGGTTTTACAGCATATTACAAGGGTGCAAACGGAATCGTACTCGTGTACGACGTTAGCGACAGACGCAGCTTCGACAGTACGTGGCGAAATATCTGTTCAAGTCTTGCAATAAATCAACGGAGAGGCACTAATTGTAATATTTGTTTGCTTGATGGTGCAGACGTTGGCTACTGGATGAACAATATCCGCCAGTACTCATCCCCATCACAGATGCCAGCCATGCTGCTCGTAGGGAACAAGATTGATTTGCCCAACCGTGTTGTGTCGCTAGAAGAGGGCCAAGCGGCTGCGAGTCAGTACGGCTGCCGATTTATTGGTACGTGGACGTATTTGGCTAACTTTTGTGTAGCAAAGGCGGATCTAACTAGAGTGTCTGGATTGAATGAACTATAGAAACGAGTGCAAAGACGTCGGAAAACACGAATGGTGCGCTTGAGACCATTGCGCGCGATGCTTTCATGATTAGCGTCAATCGTGAGTGTTTGTTACTATTTGCTGCTGCAAGTGCTTGGTGAATCAGATTTCTGACGAATATACTCTTACTTTATTTCGCGCAGCTGCGCTGACGCAAAGATGGTTATGGATCGGGAGAAGGCGCTGGCTGGTCGACGTAACAAGGAAAACTGCGTCATTCAATAGACCAGCGGCTTCTTCGCTTTTCAACCGCCCGCCGTCTAAACGACCGGGGGCGACCAAATCAAGACTAAAGACAACTCTTTCCGAGAACTCACAACAGAGATGTTGTACAAGCATGCCGACTCGCCATCTCACAGCAATTAACGAGGGGTGCAGGAGCGACTTGGCAGCAAACAAGACACAAGCGACAGAACGATGGCAAACGGGTGTGCTTACAATGGGCCAAACAAAAACGTGTTGGTTTTCTCCGCGAGCATCTGAAAGCAGCAGAGAAATCAAGAGTGAAGCGAACACAAGCGCAAGGACTTGCGTCGAGAGATTCGAGCCGGACAAACAGTGAAGGGAGACAGAGGATGGCGCGGCCAACACAAAGAGCACACGAGCCGATATTTAAACCGATTGCGGCTGACACGAAATATTAACGGGCAAAACACTTGAAGACTCTTTCTGTTTCTACATGTAGCGTTCCTCTAGCAGCTCTAGTTTAGTGAGTTTTTTTTACGTGGACTCATCATCTGAAGGTCGTGTCTGCACTCGAGGCGTAGGAATTGCTCTGCTTCCGCCTTGCGTTCTGGGTTGTTCATGACCTCCATGAACTCCCGTCTGCTTGGCTCGAGTCCGGTAGGCTGTAGAGCACACAAACCTGTAGGGCGAGAGAGAGAGACACATACACACACACACACACACAACTATTTGAGCAGCAATTCGCATTGATACATTTGTGTCAACTTTTAGCGTACCAGGAACCGGCTGCTACGACGAGAAATGCTCCCATAGCAAAGTCGCAGGAGCTGCGCACACGTTTCGTGGTTCGGAAGCGGTGGAGTCCGATGATTGATCCCACTCAATGCCCACATGAGCCCCGTGCGGAAGCACGGAGGGTTCTTGAGCACTGCATCGGCAGAGGGCTCGGTCATTATTGAAATGTGCGGTCAAGAATTGGTTTCGGATTTGTAAATTTCGGACTCACAGAAACACGAAATTTAGGGCAACGGCTGCGACGATGAAGGCACACTCCGGACTGCAGCGGCAAGTACTCACGCTGTACAAGAAGACCCTGCAGGCTGCTAAACGCAAGGACGCCGACACGCTAATCTACGTGCGCGACCGCTTCCGTGAGGACGTACGGCGTATTTGACTTACTATTTTCGGATAAGAACGATCGTTTTGACTGAAAGCGTGGTTGTCGTGTGCATTTATTCAGGCTGCGACCGTCGACCGTAAGGACTTTGTGGTGATCGAGTACATGCTGCGCAAGGGCGAACGAGACCTCAAGATGCTGGAACGCATGAAATCAGCGCATTTTACACGCGTTTCGCACCAATAAAATCCGAAAATAAACATGGAAGAACTAAATTGATGCTGTTTAGTGCTAAAACAGGCTAAAATGTCAATCATAGGAAGGTGGCAATGACCACCACAGTGGTGACTGCCACACCCAAGACATTCGAGACTCGAGATGCCGAATGGAGCCCGAGTCCGAACTGGGCTCGATCCTACCGCCGGAAGAGCTTGAAACACCTTCGAACGAGGTGTCACTACTGCTTGAGCTCTTGGACAGGTCACCAGAAGAACTTTCGGAAGCCGACGCACTGACTGCAGAGTACGAACCGACAGAGGCACTAGTCGACATTGAAATGTCCGTCGACAAACTGGTGGAAGAAGAGGTCGATACGGAAGAGGAGGCTGAAAATGAACTGCCCGAACTTGACAATGACAACATTGAGCCGGAGTTTGAAGACGACAATGACGTGAAGTCAGTACTATCGGAACCGGACGAACTAGAGGTGCTTGTAGATGAATCGAGTGACGACACGACGGAGGTGCTAGAAACGTCACCTGCTGAGACCGACCCGGAACCGGAGCTGGACGAGTGTCGGGCGGTGGTACAGGAGATTGCGACCGCAGCGAGGAGAACCTGGAAGAGCTTCATGGTGTGGCGATTCTTGAGTAAAACGACTATGGTGGGTTTGCAACATGTTCAGCTAAGAGCAAGTGGTCACTTGGGGTACACCTTACCGAGAAACATCCGGATGGGTTGAAGTGGAGGCAGAGGAGAGTGGTAAGATGTACGATGCAGATGACTTACAGATGGCTGGTGTTGCCTACCCCGCCCCCAATAAGACCTGACGCCATGGATTACAGCGATATGGGACCAACCACATCCGTGAATGTGTAAAGCTTGAAAACAGCATATAAGTGTGATGATACCGTTATGCAGAAGTGATCAACTCACCGTCCCAAATGAATCACCGCCCTTCATTCCTGATTGCAAGCGACAATGCCCCTGTTGTCATCATGGCTCTATTTCTTTCGTGGCGTCAATGGTGCGCTTTCCACAAACGTGTTCGTACCGGAGATGTTGAAGGGCAAATGTTGGCTAGTAAACTGACGAACACATCTGTGACCATATTTCTCCTGGACAAAATTAATATTCAGCAATATGCCAAGCAGAATCACCCCTTTAAGGTGCTCAAACCAGTCATCGCCTCAGGTGACGAGTAGCATTCACTCCGAGTCACATCGCACGAGAAGATTCAAACATCGTTTACAGACCTAGAGAAAACTCGCTACAAAGGTAGCGGTGTATGTCATTTTCTCTGGACGATCTCCACGTGCACGGAAGCTACAGTTGAGCACAACATGCTCGAGTGATGAACCAGCTGAATCGCAGAGTGGTGTCACGAGTTATTTGGTACATGGTCTATAAACTCGATTGCGATAGAGTGGAAATCTCAACAGCGGTACCGCCAGTGCTGTTGGTTTTCCTGGAGACAACAGAAGATTTCAAGCATTCAAACAAAGACTTCTGAAGATCAGAGTGGACTCTCGTTTGACATTTTGTGCTAGCCGAAGCAACCACTATTGCTCTCGTATGTGCTGCACTCCCACCGTTATCATGAGGATATAGTCCATTTCAGTCCTCGCATATTTTGTTCAACGCGCTTGTGCTATGATCTCTAGCCACTTCAACGGTACCGTTGTGTGGGTTCGTGTGTAGTACGACGGACTCTCGCACCAAAGTCCCATCTTGTGTCACTCCACAGATTCTCTTCCACGTGTGAAGCAGCTCTACGGACAGTTGCCATTTTTGTAAGGCATTATGAGGCTGTGTTGGCCTAATCTTCCCGACCAAGATTGCCGAGTTTTTCACGATCGAGTCCGTGCCGGAAACATCGATGATATGCAAAGGTTGCTTGAGATTGAGCCTAGGTTAGTGGATGCTCGCAACGAAAACCTCGAGACCTCGCTGATGATCGCTGCTGTTCACCCAGATATGGATCGAGCCATGCAAATGGTTACATTTCTGATACGCCGAAGAGCATTTCTTGGGTGTCGCGATCTTCGTCGTAACCACGCTCTGCTCCTCGTGTGTAAACACAATGTTGATCGAGTGATGGTTGAGTTTCTCTTGATGCAGAACACTTTTCTCGGCGGAACAAAGTTTCACTGGTACGATTGCGATACTGACGGGCAAAGCGCATTGGTACTAGCCAGCAAGACGGCAAATACACCCGTGGCCAAACTCCTTCTAGACAGCATCGATATCATATCGTACGCGAAGTGGAATCACCCATTCAAGGTGCTCAAGGTAGCCATCGACTCGGGTGATCACCAGCATGCACTCGAAATCGCTTTGCACGAGAAAATCCAAGCTTCGATCGCAGACCCCGAGATCACTCGTTACAAGGGAAGTGGAAAGCCAGAGTCACTCTATACGATTGCGACGTGCACGAAAGCAGCAGTTAAGCAGGGCATGCTTGATCTGGTCCAAGTGCTATACATGACAAATCAGCCGAAGGTGTCGAGAGCTGTTTGGTACATCGTCCACAAACTCTCCACTCAAAGAGTGGAATTGTCGACAACAGTGCCTCCAGTGCTTCTGCGTATCGGACAAAAATTTACTGAGAGCTGGCGATGGAGACAAGGTCGAGAGATGTGCCTTGCGCACTATGGATGCTACGAAGACGGCAGCGAGAAACAGGAGAACCCATTGGCACGTCTTCCCGACGACGTTTTTCGCCGAGTGGTTTCGTTTGTGATACCGTCAGCGTTTGTTCATCCCTCGAAGTTTGAGCTACGATGGTGCGAGTGCTCGAATGTATCAATACTGGGTGTGTGCCGCTGGCACAATTGCTACAGATCAAAGAGAAGTGACTACGACTGGGTATTTAACTCCAACAGTTGCAAATAACAGCAATGTGTGCGAATGGAAGTGGCATGTTGGAGTTATAATCGAAAGGGTAGTGACCTTGGAAATGTTTGCATTTACCAACTACATGTAGATGAATCTGGTCTACAGCAAAAGGCGGACGTCAGTGACAGATTTTGGCACAACTACTACGTAGCAACGTGAGCGGGGATCTCTACTGACAACTAACGACGCTGAAGCTAGAGACATCGCGTATTGACGGTGAATATGTGATTCACCGGAGAAGATAAATGGAGACCGAACAATTACCATTGGCAATGCTTCATTAAGGGATGTTTTGTCAATATGCATAATTATTCTCAGATTTTGAGGAACTTAATGTCAAATTGGTGCAGCTGCAGCAAAACCACCAAGAACGCGTCAAAATCGCCTTCAGCATGCAGCAGCAATACACAGATATGGACCAGAACTCGTCCCGTTGGCGTAGTCTGGCGACTATTGCGTCTGAAAACGAAAACGCGCAGAGTACACCAGTCGAGAGTTGAATACGATTCCGGCAGACCATTTAACAGTCTGTGCTTCCATTCGAAAGGCACTTGAAAAAACGACGCATTCGCAGTACGCATGACTTCTTGATGTGGACAATTGTTGGTTACCATTCTGTGCTAACTACTCGCTGATGTGCCTCTAGGATATGGCTTTTGTTTTCCAACTTCAATCTACGGTCGATAAACCCTTCATTCAGCACAATCTCAGTGCAGATGTACTGGAAGAGCTGTCAAACGGTTTAGAGCGCCTGTATCGGGATACAAACACGATGTTTCCGACTGTGGATATGGATATTGAGGCCGGATATCGCTGTGAATTCAAGCAGTATGGAACCAGTGGGAGCTGCATGGACGCCAGATCGATTACACTTATCGCATGCACGGTGGAGGTATTCTGTGGCATTACGCCTCCAAAATAAACAAGAATATGGGCAGTTCCCTTGACAACGTAAGTTTGTTTCGAACAACCTTGCCAACTTTTAGGGATGAATGATTCACAGCTATGATTAATGTAGGTGCACAAGCAGACCCAAGTTCGTTTGACGTGACCGGTTCCGCGTTGCTACAAGAAGGTCTCCAGTGTCTTACCATGGTTAGCATGTTTCGCAGATACGATGTAGGATGCAGGTTCATTGTGGTCGGGACGACGAGGTGATTCCTCCCCTCTGGAGGACTTCTACTCGAAGACCATAACTGGGCCGCGGTTTCACCGTTGACCACCGATCCACTGCACACATCCGTGATCCGGAACTGGTACAAGCTGGAGGTTAAGCCGCTAACAACTATAAACAGAGACGCCTTAGACGCTCAGGAAAACCTACTGAGAACTATCGGTGAGAAGATGTGCCTCACCAATCAGTCGATCCAGAATGCCTTGCTTAGTCATGTCGAGTTAGGAAACTATCCAAGTTCGTATACCTTCTAAGGAATTTACCAAGCACCTCAGGGCGGAGTACAATGTCAACATCAGTCTGCAGAATTCAGAGAAGGCATCAAGATGCACAGGGCACAGAAATCCCAACAAACTTTTCTCATCAACGCAAGCAGCTTTAATATGCCACGCATCGAAAATTGAAAGAAGTGCTGACCTTCGCGCAATGCTGGGGAAACAGGAACGACCTTGCACCAAGTGCATGGGTACCAGTTGCCTGTCATTTTAGGTGCAGCAAGCAAGAGACCTTGCATTAGGCACGTGCAGCTTGTTCAATTTTCGATGCGTGAATAATATCCAATAGGTTGTAAGGCCACCCCGTTACTTGAACGGAAGCAATTTGTCTGTACGTGTCGTCAAGTGCAGCGAGCGTCATACTCGGTTCGTTCTTAGATTGTCGCAGCCTTAATGTTGCGAGGAACACAATCGTTGCATGGATTCTCGCAGCGTTTGTTGATGCCCACGCACTGCAACGTCAGTCTACAGCCCACAGCCCACAGGGATGTTGATGCTCACAGTCCGATAGGCATCATCGCTTTCTCGTTGCAAACTCTGATAGCGCACCGCACACGCCAGCGATATCAAATCTCTCAACTACTCCGTTCATTCTTCAATTTCCACCGCAGACATCAACAACCACTTGAGCCAACATGAAACAGGAGTGAAAAAATACACATGTGTTTAAGAGTTAATGATACGAGTGGCTCTGTTTACCAGAAGGCACTCCCGCCTGTACTCGAAGCTTGCCTTTGCTTCAGTTCCTGACCTCCTTCACTAAACCTACAAGAAGTAAGCCCCGACAGCGACGATTACCGCGGTGGCAGACCCCATAGACGTTGCTGTAACTTGAGGCATGGCACCTGAAGAACTGGACAGTGCCGATCCGGAACGGGGCGCAATGGCGCCACCCTCCGCCGACAAACCGGACGACGATCCGGAACTGCTTTGGGCCGTCGCGGAATCCTCGGACGACGAGCTCGCGGAGGCGGAAGTTGACTTGCTAGTGGAGTCGGAAGCCGTTGATTCCGATGCGGACGAGGTGACGTTACTGGATCCCGATGCCGATGCTGATGCCGACGCTGTGTCGCTGCTGTTGCTGGAGGAGACTAGAGACGATGCAGTACTGGCAGCAGCACTGGCACTTGAGGAAGCGACAGCAGAGGTAGCGGAGGCGGTTGAATTCGAAGTTGGTGAAGTGGTTGCAGCCGAGACGCTGGCGACTGCTAATGCCGCTAGAACTAGTACGTGCAAGACCTTCATGGTGTTGTTTGTGTCGTTGCTGTGGTTTGTTTATTGGTAGCAAGAGTGGAAATGGTGTTGGCATGGAGAGGTGGTTCATGTGCATCGTGCATTGTGTAGTGTGTCAGACGGCCACATGCACTGGGAGAGCCGTTAAGAGTTATAGACATGAAAAGGACAAGAAATGTGCCGAAATTTTGAACGAACTTGGCGTTTGTATACTCGGAAATGTACCGAATTGATGGGGAGGAACGTTGTATGGATGGCGATTGGTGGAAAACGAACGGGAATACACTGGACATGCTGGATTTTGTATAGTGGATGGCTGAATTGGGGTTGTCTGCTCGCTGGCTGACGCATGTGCCGCACGTTGTATGGGCCACCTACCATGTGACGTGCTTGGTAGGGAAAAGTGAAAGACGATGGCGAAACATTCCAACACTCGACTGTCCATTTGCAATGCAACGCGATTAAAATTTGTAGTTGAATATCCACCACTAAATAGCGACCTGATGCAGGCATTGGTGTCGGAGTACAGGTTGACGTTTCATGAGAGGCACCAATATGGACAAGTCATCTCGCTATTACAAACGTACGAATGCATAGAGTTTTACCCAACATCGTCGTGGGATCTAGTAAACTAGCTTTGATGAGAGAGCAATGCGATCTGCGCAATGACATCTCTGCAATGTTGACCAGGTCAATTGGCTCAAGAATTGCACTTTCATCATCACCGGATACTGTTGAGACAACAGGCCATCCGAAACGTGAAGAAAAGTTCACATCAATTTTGAGTTTGTGCCACGACTTCGGCTGCCTTTGGAACCAAAGGTACAGGTTCCACCGGAACCTTCCAGTGGCCTTGTCTACTGATGCTTCATCCATGCGAACTGGAAAGTGAAATCGGCTCTTAAACAAAATAAGCACAATAGACCATAAACTCATGCCACAACGTCTCCTCATCATCAACCGTACCGAAGTGAACCACGCGGAAGATCAACGTCGTCTAGGTCCACAGAATCAGCTTCCTTTGCACGAGTGGCGCCTGCGTTTCTAGCACGAACGCGAATACCGCAAGTTCGTTGCATGATCACCGCGAGCACGACTAACGACACGAGCTCCAATATCGCGTATATGAATACAGTCTGAACCATACCAACGACGTTGTCGCGGGTAACACCTTCCATCTCTTGGTGATATCGCGTGCTTGGAAAATGCACCATCACGACGACGAAGCTACCGTAGAGGATAAGTATCACGGCTTCCAAGTACTCGGTAAGTACAAGGCATTCAGCGGTGAACAGCGCTTTAAGAGCATCATGAAGACTTAAGACGCCATCACCTGATATTTGGCCGGACAATTTAAAATTCGTAGGTTTCTCACCTGTGAGTATCACTGCTGTATTCGGCAGTACTGGGTTGATGCGGAGTCCGTATGCTTCTTCCGGTTCTTGTGATTCGCTCAGGTACCTTAGTACTAAGTGAGCGTCGAAGCAAAGTAGAACGGTTATCACGATTTTGGAGTAACGCTCGCCGTTCAGATGAGAGTTAATGAGCGATAACTTCCCACTTGCTTCTTGGCTCAGCGATCGGTGGACTTCGAGAGCAGGTCTTTCTCGGTTCCACAAATGTGCTGCATGCGCTCGTGAAGATAATATAACTCGATTGCTGTCTGTAAAATATCAACTGCCATAAGCACCACCGACGTGAATGAAGGCACACTTTCGATTCATGTCGCCAAATAAAGTGCGTCAAAGAAGTCGACTGTGAATACCACATCTCCAGGTGCCATGTCTTCCTTATGAGAGAACGATGCGACTGAATATACTTTTCATGAAGACCTTGATGGCAGGAAGAAGCATGAGCACTGGCAACTCCCACTTTGTGTCTGCTGCAGCTCGAACCATGCCTTGGCAGACTGGATAAGTGATTGTCAAACTCATTTGCACTGAACCAAACTTGTTATATTTGAGGAGTTGGTCTCAGTAGCAATAGCCAGCACATTACACCGGCAGTTTTTTTCTTAGCTTTATTTAACAAGGAGAATAGGGCTAACCGTTTCTAATGCAATGCTACGACTTTGACGACACAACCTCTTGACCACGTTAGGAGGAGAAAGCGCCACCACTTCAGAAGTAGTTTTAAATGCTCTCGTCTCCTTAGAAGCGACAGCCGGTGGTTTCAACGAGACAACCTCTCGACCACCTGAGAGTGAGAGGAGCAGGCAACACTTCAGATATAGTTCTTGAGACTCAAGAAGACTCGGATAGATTTTGAAAACCAAATTCAGATTGATCCTGAAGGATAAACTACTAAGTATATAAGCAAGGTTTCAATATTAACAATGTGCAACTTTATAATGGAAACTGGTGAGCTGTGTCCAAAATCGAAATCGAAGGAAAGGTGCTGGATCCACCCGATAAGTAAATTCCCTGTAGCAGTATCGGATATTGATAAAGCAGAGAAAATGATGGATATTATTTTTAAGGCTCGACTCCATCATAATGTTTCGTGTCCATGTGGTAAGTCTATGAAGCGTTGGAATTACGCGCATCATTGTACTTACCCAAAGCATCAAGCTTGGGTTTTGACCATGCCAGCTTCGGAGAACGGGCATTTATGGAGCATAAAACCACTTGATGTAAATGCTAACATCTTGGTGAATGATGAGCGAACTAATGGATTTACTTCAAAGCAATGAATCCAGTCATACTTTTTTTTCTTTCAAGTTTCATATGAATTATTGAGAAAAAATGCTCACTTACATTAGCTCATCAATAGCAGCACATAGCTTCGGCGCCTTTTCAGTTGCGAATTTGGATGAACGCAACCACTGTAGATATTGTTCATCAATAGCAAATACTTGCTTTACTGACTTGCCCTTGTACTTCCCGAAATTTAGAAGGTACGATCCATCATCGGATCCATTTGCGAACTTGCTCGCAAGAAAAATGACAATATCCTCATCTAAATTTGGTTGATTACGGAGCCAGCGACAGTAGTTAGGATCCTTTTCATACACCCTCTGGATAGAGCAGTCTTTGTACTTCCCGAACGTAATAGTTGTGTCCATGATATCTATATAGATAGCTAGCATACTTTATCAAAATATTAATTATTTAAGCCGTGGTGAAATCGAGTACCTCACCCGTTAGGCGATCATAGGAGAGCTCTTGCTCACTCACAACCAAAACAAGCATGTTGGTACCTTGGCAACCAGCGTTTACTCCTTGTACTTGAATCGCCTGCGGTACATCACGTTCGGTTAGGCGGCTAACATCAGCAATGAGAACACGGTTGGTTAGCGACCACGTCTGATAGTCAAGAAGACCATTCACCAGCTCAGGAGTCAGATCACCGTTAATCGAAGCAATCTTTGCAATTTCGTTAGTGAAGTGGTGGAAGTCATAGTCGTGGCTGATATCAAAAGTCTGCTGAGAACCGATACGAACGTTAAAGTTGCGGATACTGGAACCAGGGTGAAGAGTCAAGGAGCCGAATCAAACGGACTCTGGAACTCTTGTACAGCTGCGGAAGCGAAATTACCAGTCTGCTCAGCAAAAGGGAGGAGAATGACATATTTAGCATTCTTAACAGAAGCCGATAGCTGAAGATCAAATGCAGCATTCAGCTGAGTGGCTTGCTTACCAGTACCAGCACGCTGGTAAAACCACTGCGCATAGCAATCATTGTATCGAACCTTCTTCACGGGCTTGGAGATAATTGCCTGAGGGTTTTCAAGATGTACGAACGGTACATACAGACGAGAAGTAGTGAATGGCATGTAAGTACCATCGATAGTAGGTTCAAGGGCATTGACTACGGCGCCCCAAGAAATGCTGAATGGAGCAGAAGCAGCAAGAACACCAGCCATAGGATTACCGGTGGAAGAAGCAGCAACCATAACAGGACATACATTACTACTCGCGAGAGTAGCACTGGTTAGCGACATACCCTTCGAAGCATCCACAGCAACAGACGAAGTACCCTGATTGACGCGGAAACGGAGACGGATTTGAGGATTAGCCATGAGGTCGAGTTCCTTAAAGATAGGGTGGAGGTCGGTTAGCTTAACCTTTAGCATGTAGTTCCACGTTCCCATGATAGCGTTAGCAGTAAGCGCACCAGCTACGAACGCACCACGAGCAGTTTGGTTAGCGATGGTAGTAGAGGCAGCAGCTCCACCTACCGAAGGCCACGCCGTAGAGAAGTCAGAGCCAGCATTAGGAGGGTTCGACAGTAGGCGCTTTACGAGACCATCGTTAGGGATTGATGCACCACCAGCAGGACCGGTGGTAGCAAACGAAGATGAGAATGCAGTAGTGTTGGTGTATCCATCTCCAGTAGTCGAGCTTGTAGCAGAACTGTACAAAGCGGACTGAGCGGCATCAGGGAAGAGGAAGGACTCCGCTCCATGCTTTTCAACGTACTGAGGACTATAGCTTGTCTGAGCACGGACATTGTTCCAAAACATCTTGTAATCAGCCATCGAAACGATGGTCTTGCCATTGAGTTCCAGAGACATGCTATCAATGACATTCCAGTTGCCGCACTTTAGAGTAGCACAGAAACGATTGGCAGCAGCGGTCTGAGCAGTACCACCATTCTTCATCGATACCTTGTATGGGAGCATGATGTAAGCATCGCGAAGACAAGCGAATCCTTCAGATCCATTAAGCTGAGCAGTGGCATCGATAGTAATAACACCATTCTGGTACGATCCCTGGTTGAGATCGATTACAAACGGTACTCGCTTGCCAGAAGATACCTTGATCTCCGGATCGCTCTTGAGCGAGCTCTGGTACAAATATTGGTCGGATAGTTGAGTTTCACTCATCGTTGATTGTATATGGTTTCTAATATAGTTTGAACAAAATTAAATATTATGAGCGACCTTATCAAGCCAATCACGTCCGATCATGATCTGATCGAACTCGCGAAAAACTTGGCGTACATCTCGATGATATCTATGAATCGAATGAAATAACAAAACCTATCTCAAAGAAAGGGTCATATCTGGTTCTACTACGACCACCTAATCTCGATGTAGGCCACTGGACGGCTGTCTATAATGGTGAATACTTCGATAGTATGGGAGAGCAGCCCCACGAAGTATGGTATCAATACAACCCCAAGCAATATCAAGGTACTTACGGGGATTATTGTGGTCCTTTCTGCTTACTGTGGCTCTATTCAAAGCAACACAAGAAACCGCAAGTATTCTCAAAAATGGTTGATTTAAATTTAACCATACTTTAGTTTAGAAAATATAGATTAGTCATGTATCGTGAATTAACGATCTCAAGTGATATTCCAGGTCCCAAGCTGACCAAAGCTTTCAAGACTGGTAAGCTAAGTCTTACAGCCAACTCAAGGGTAGTGGATCTGTTATCCATCTTCACCCCGCTTCATATGAGAAGGCGCTCAAGGCTCGCAAGGCAGGTCGCGGTGTGCGTCTTGACATCACAAGACATGAAGTCAAGAAGGGATACAAGCGCGCTCAAGGAGGTTCTATCTGGTCCAAGGTATGGGGAGGAATTAAATCTGCATTCAAGTTCGCAAAAGGACTCTGGTTTGCTATCCAGAGCTGCTGATGTTGCTGTTCCAGCCCTTGCAACCGCACTCGGGGCTCCACAGGGTGCGATCCCAGCACGAGCGCAATCCGTTCCATGACTGGCATTGGTGTTTATGATTCTGATAGTGATAAAGAAGGAGGACGTCTAACCATGACGGATGTTAAGAAAGGAGCAAAGCGTGCTCTTTCGTATGCTAAACGTAGAGGAATTCTAACCGATGTAGTCGATTCTGGAGAGAAGTACCTACTATCTAAGGCGACCAAGCCTGAGCATGGAGACCTAATCAAATCTATTCGAGGTGAAGTCCGTCGTCGATATGGTGTAGGCGTTGCCAAGCCAGGGTAAGAAATTTGCAAAGGGTTCCCAGGAAGCTAGGGATCACATGGCTAAAATTCGCGCAATGCGTCTGGTGGCTCATTTAGATTGTAAGGGAAAAAAAGAAGCATTAGCTAACTTTATTTTTTTGGGCGAAGCAACAGCATGATTGAAACTGAAGTATCACGAAAGATTACCTTCTTGTCGTTTTGGTTATAGATACTGATAGTAATTGTAGAACGAGCCATTGACAATTCATCCATGCATACTGACTCGGTTTATATGAAATCAGCTTTCCAATTGCTGCATCACCTCT